>PVKA01026913.1:0-16377 GCA_004027165.1 Ctenomys sociabilis
CCCTGGCCAGGGATGCGCTATGCAGAGGCTCTTTGTGACTGTGATTTTCCTCTCATTACCTGGAAATCCTTGTATGGAAGAGTGAAAAGGCCAGGAGCTGCCGCCAGGCTCTATTAAGGAAGAATTACTGGGAGCATATTTTAACATTTAAACTCTTCTCTTCAAATACTTCTGACCTTTAAAACCCTGGCCCCTTCTACCTGGGGCATCTCACCCAGGCCGATCATGGGCCAAATGCTTATTTCATTTCCAAGGTCCTGTTCCAACACCCAGCGACATCCCATCATTAAGTACATAGGCCCATTTCACATATCAGCTGGCCTTAATTCCACAGCCTCCCTTCCAGAGCTCTGGCTTTGCAGTCTTTTTTTGACTTCTCAACTGAGATTTAGCTACAATACTATATATATACACACACACACACACACACATCACAATTTCTCAGGTGACCACTGACCACTGAATTAATCTATATGTCTACCCTGGAGTTCTGATGGTAGCAAATGTATTCAGGCTAAGTGAACCCCAAAGGAAATCCTTGTATTCTGCATAGAAGGGTATGAGGGGATATTGCTCGAAACCTCACAAATTCAATAGACACATCTCTGCATTCCAGCTTGTGACTGAAATAGTAAATAAACCATGAAGAAATGTTCTGTTCTGAATTCCAGCAATGATTAGAATAAAAGCAAAAGACCTATTTAATTAAGGCTTAAATAAAATCTCCAGTTTTCGATGCCATAAGGTTGCCTTTTAGAATTATCAAGGGACAGGACACCTCATTAAAATTGGCATTTGTAGATTGTTCATGGAAAGTTTATGTCCTATGCAGGCTGTGTATGCAGCACTAGGAAACAGTGCCTTGGCATAACTATTCCTGATGGGTAGTGCTGTATTCAAGCATTCTGGGCATGCATTTTGGTTTTTGTTTTCACAGCTTTATTGAGGCATAATTAGCATACACAGCTTAGAGTATGCTAATTCAGTTCAATACTTTCAGAATACTCAGAGTCATAACCATTACCACATCTAATTTTAGAAGCTGTTGGCCCCTTATTTATTTATTTATTTATTGCTAATACCAGGGTTCGAACTCAGAACCTAGTGCTTGCCAGGCAAGCACTTATTTCACTGAGCTATCTCCTGGCCCAGCCCCTCTTATCATTGTTAACAGTTGCTACCATCCCTGCACCATCTCCTGCCCCAGCTCTTCCTAACCATCTCAGCCTAGACCATCACTAATCTCCTATCTCTACAGATTTGCCTGGTCTGAATACTTCACAACAACCAAGTCAGATGATATACAGTATTTGGGGATTAGTTTCTTTCATTTCCTTCAACATTTTTAAGGCTCATCTCCACTGCACCAAATATTAGGGCCTTCCCTTCTTTTCACTAACAAATACGATCTTACCATGTGGATAGACTTTGTGTTTTTCACCTGTTGATTAGCTGGTGGGCATTTCTATTTTGACTCTTAGGAGCAGGGTAGCTGTGAACATGTGTGGCTGAGTGCATGATCTCTAGTCCCATGGTGTTGCATCTAAAAGTGGAACTGGTGTACACATACATCTTTTTCTCTACAAAATGGTCCTTTATTTATATCCCCTTTTTTGTTTTGTTTTGTCAGAGATGGGAGTTCCATTGCTGTATTTGGAGATGTCTTTAAGGACCTTTTCATACTTGATGCCAGCCCAAATATTGTGGGCACATAAATTCAGCAAAATAAATAGATACACAGCTACTTTCTTTTAGTTCAATGAGAAGAAAGGCTTATTGTTTAGACAAGATATCATGTCTGCATCTTGTCCTCTGAATAATTGCTATGAAGAAAACAATATGCAATGTATTAATTATTGTAATTGTCCTACTAACCTGTTTTGAAACTGTCTCATTGCTATTTTATCTTTTTTCCCATTCAATGAATAAAAAAAACTAAAACTAAAGTGGAACTAGTATATCCAAGAAGTTGCATATGGTAACTAAGTTGAAAGTTTTAGAACTCTCAAAATGTTTCCCGAAGTGGCTGCCCCAGCCAGTAAGTGTGACCTGGCCGGACCACTTTCCGCCCTGCTGATAGAGTGTGTTGATCGGGCTGGCCAGGTAGGTGTCCTCTTCCTCCCTCTCCACGCCATGTGAGTCTCTCGTGGAAGCTTCATGCTCAGCTGAAGAGGACGATGAACCCCAACCGAGGAGGACAAGGGAGGGGTATGTGAGTAGCTGCACTCCGCTGCTGGAACCTCCAAACAAGCTTTCAAAGTAGCTGCACTGTCTTTACCTCCCATTTATAAAGGTTCCAATGTCACACTTTTGCCCACACTCAGTACTATCTCACATTTTTATTACAAATGTGACAATAGTTAAAAATCAAAATGGAATCACTAGTGAAGGAAAGGAAGGCAGGAAGCAAGCTGCCGGGAGGGTACATAAGAGGCTCCTTCTGTGTAATTGACTTGAATGGACCATCACACACAAAAAAAAAAAAACTGCCAGGAACACAACTTTGCATAAAATCCACCACAATTTTACCTCTCCACCGCCATCTCTTCTTTGCATCCCCAGAAGGACGCCTGTCCAGCAACTGCCTCCAGCGTTGGACTGACACCACCTTTGTCATTGCTCCTTGCATTTAAGTATCATTGGTATAAACTGATGACCTTTGCTTAAGTTTTATTTTAAAATTTGATTGATTGGTACATGTTTGCCATACATAATGATTATGCTTATCATGGGAGCTTGTACATGTACACAATCCATGTTAATTTCTCTTTTTAAAAATCCACTATCCTTCCTCTCCCTCCCTGCCCCTTCCATTTGCAAAAGCTCTGTTTCATCATAATTTTTCCCATTTCTTTTATCCACCCCTTTCCCTCCCTTCTCACCCCCTCCTTTCTTCATCTCTTGTTCCATCTCATCCAGTGGAAAAAGATCTCCCTAATTCCTAGATATCTATCTTCTATTTTATTTTATCTATATTCACACACTATGTTTAAGGTTGTGTGTCTGATTTAGTGTTTTTTCAAAAAGGATAAATTTGAGGATTTTATTGGTAATGGATACAATAGAAACCATACTCTTAAGTGAAATAAATCAGACCTGCATGTGTAAAATAGTATTGGCTTGCCAGTGTAAAATCTAAAAGCAAATAAAAATCTAAAAGGCACAATCCATACTGTGAAAAGGGAAAGGATGTGTTTAAAAGGGAAGGAAATACTGAGATGAAAAGAAAGAGAAGAAAGGGAGGAGAGAAGAGATGTATCTAGTCATGTGTGCAGGATGGCTTGGACCAGTGTACTGCTGACTTCTGCTGCTCTATGAAAAAGAGCAATTAATGCTTTTGTTTTCTCTTCTTAATCTCTTATAATTTTTCCCAACTTTGAATGCATATACCTGGTAATCTAAACAACTAATTTGAAGATAGCCCTATCAAAATAATAAATATGGTTGAATTTGTATTATTTTGTTTAGTGAAATTATTTACTGTTTCTAATTTTTCTTCTTATTATTTTATATTCTATTAAAAATACAAAATAAGGGGAACCAGGGAGATGACTCAGTGGAATAAGCACTTCCCTGGCAAGTACAAGGGTCTGAATTTAATCCCCAGTTCCGCAAAAAAAAAAAAAAAAAAAAAAAAACTTGAAATTATTGTCTTGCTTAAAAAATATTGCCTTGGGGCCAGGGCTCAGCAGAATAAGTGCTTCCTGGGAAGAACAAGGGCCTGAGTTCAATCCCTGGTTCCACAAAAAGAAAATAATGTTGTCTTGCTTTGCATATGCCCACATATTTCTCCTTTGCAGTATTCATTTCATAAGTAAACTTATGATCTTTGCGTAATGGCTTTCCACTTCTTATTTGAGATGACACACTCATCCTATGGAATGGATGGAAAGTGGTATCTCATTGGAGTTTTGGCTTACATTTTTTGATGTAACATTGAGCATTAATGTACATTTCTGTATTGTTGGATTTTGGTTTTGTACCAAGAATCAAGCTCAGGACCTTGTACTTGTTAAGCAGGCACTGTGCTACTGAGCTATATTTCTGACTGTTGGCCATTTTATATGTACTTTCTCTGGGGAAGTATCAATTCAAATTCTTTGCACATTTAAACAATTAGGGTATTTGGCTTTTTATTACAAAATATAAATATTTATTTATACTAGATATAAATGATTATCCTAGATACAATACCCAGCATTTTTCTCCTATTCTGTGGATTAATACGTGTTATTAAAGCCAAAATTTTTTTTTGGTTTTCTGTATTTTTCTTGAGAGTGATTCTAGCTAAGCAGTCCAAGGTAGCCTTGAGCTTACAACCCTCCTGCCTCAGTCTCCAGAGTGCTGTGATTCCAGGTGTGCCCCAGCACTAGTAGATTTTTGTGTGCTCAACATTCTGAGGGTGTGAGCATGAGGAACAGAATGAAGTTAGTAGAAACTGGATAGTAAAGCAGCCAAAACCTGTCTCATCGATGTTTTAAGAAGACAAGGCCTGCATCCCGGAGTTTCTTGTGCTGCTCATCCTGGGGTGGGATAGCGTCATAGGGGACTTCCCTCTACTTATGTGCCAGGCTCAGAGAAAGGTGCAGACTGCAGTGGGAACACCACGCGTGGACCCTGACTCTTCCCTAGCTGGGAGCTGCAGCCTGACTCTGGCCTACTAGACAGCAAGAGCAAGCTTAGAGCTGCGACCTCTTGACCTCATGTGAGTACAAGGAGCACCTGGGGAGCTGAGCACAGTGCAAGGCACTGGGCTTGGAGGCAGGGATGAGGCCTGTGTGGATGCTCCTGTGCTTCCTGGGAAGGCACTGGCTTTGGAGTCTAGGAAGAAGCAAAGTGAATCAGGGGAGATGCACTCAGAGTTGGAGACTGAGATGGCTGGGAACTATTTCATGCATCTTTCACGTTCCATTTTCTCCCCCTGTGGCTGACTGACTGCTTGTTTCCATTCTTTGTCCGATGTAGCCACATATTCCTTCTTTTCCAATTTTTATCACTGTTCAATTTTACTGTTAAGGAAAAATATCAACCTCTTGCACCATTGTTGACCTCCTTAAATATTTGATTTGTACTCAAGTTGCCATTGGATTTGAGTCAGAAAACATTTAGTTGGACCTAAAAATCTTTGTCCAATTACATTTTACAAAACTTAGGTGAATTCTCACTGTTCAGACAACTAACACATCATTTCCACCCTGAGTGGGCCATTAGTTTTTATCATCAATATCAAAAAGGCATCTGGGTTGAGAGGTATGCAGTGCTACAGGTGACCCAAAGGTGTCCACAGAGGTCTTCTACTCCATTCATTTCCCCTGAGTACATACTGCCTTTAAGTGGGTTTTTCAAAATATAGCATAAAAGAAAAAGTTTGTGTAGTAAAAGGATGAGCATTTTGTAGTAGTTTTAAAGAAATATTAAGCCAAAGCTTGTACACAAATCATGTAGTCTACTTATGATCTTATGGGGAACCCCACTGATGCTTTGGAGAAAGCTGTCCATACAGTTCCTTAATAGAAGGTTCCAGTCTTGGGCATGTGCATGTGGAAAATGACTTTAGCCATGATGACATATTCCCATACTTTTATTAGAGCACTGTCCTGGAGTTAGAGATAGAAAGTTTTTGATGTAATAATGTTCATAGTCTTAAGGAGCTTGTGGTATTCATGTGGGACATTTGTCTGGGTCTCTGTAATGTACACAGAGAGGTCTCATTGCATCATCATAGATAAAACATGTTACAAGAGCCCCCAAAGAAAACTTCACTTCTCTTGACAATTAAAGCTTCACAGAAGGGTTGTATTCCAGCAGGCTTCTGAGAAGGGACAAGAGTTCATGGTTACAAAATGGTAGAAAGGCTGAGGGCACATGATAAGACAAGGCCCAGTATAAAGTTTTGGATACATTTGGGAAAAAAGAGATTTCACCTCCAAGGAACTGCAGTATTGAAATATGGGGGTGACTGGATTCTTAACTGGGAAATTGAAATGCAAGGGGAGACCAGCATCTGAGTCTGGAGGCACTGAGTGAAGGGAGAAGGGTGTGCTGGTTTTATAATGGGTGCAGGAGCCCTAGGAAAAGAGCCACGTGAGGAAGTTGGCAGGGCTAGGAAGTGATCAGGGCCAAGCACTCTGCTTCTGTCAGGCAGACACTGGTCTGTCAGTGTCGTCTGGGAATGAGGGCAAATTGGGAGTTGCCCTTAGCAGTCCCAGAAGCCAGGGGAGAGTTATGCTTCTTTGCCTTTCCAGATGTGAACGAAGAAGCCAACAGCTCTTTTGAGAATTACCTGAACAATCATGGCATTTCTGCTCTGCCCTTAATTGTGAGTGGGAACCAGAGAGCCTGGAGCCACAGTCGAGTCAAGCTCATCCAGTGGGTAGCTTCCAGAAGGCCCGATACTAGTTTCCACGAGGCTTCTTCCTCAAGTGATTCTGGATCTCTCTACCCAGAGATATCTCCAAAGTTGTTCACTGGAACAGCCCTCACCCACACAGAGCTGGTGACATTATGAGTTTCTCAGACCCTACTGAGGCTTCCTTCATCATTTTTGAAAAGAATAACTCACAGGAAATGTTGACAGAGGCAAAAATATACCAAAAGTGGCACTGGGGCACTGACATTGTCTTTTTCTGCAGTATGGCTGTGATTTTTATTCTTGAGTTGTGGCCAGGACAAGTCTCCTCCAAGCCGACTCACCAGGATCACTTGCTTGATTCCCTTCAACAGTCTTTAGGGCAGGAATGCACTGACCACTGACCACTGGCTTATTTACTGACTGTATTTCTAGGTGCTAGAATCATAGAATATTAGACTTCGCAGACACTTCAGACTTATCCAGAGAGAAAAAGCTCAAGTATTTTCTCAAATGACTTATCACCTTTTTTGCTTTCAGTGATAACTTACGAGGTCAGTCAGCTGTCATGGGCCAATGCTGATGCCAACTAACCCACAGTGACTGTGGGTTTCAAAAACTATTTGTTCATTCAAGTAACAGCTGCAGTTTGGATTAGTTCAGCGGATACAGTTGGAGGGTGAGATGACCGACCGAAATCTTCAGCTGAAGAAGTCACTGGGGAAATCGTCAGTGAACCACTTGACAGCTAGAGCCAAATAGAGCACGGTTCCCTTTGTCATCCTGATGTTACTGCCTTGATTCTTAGTTTCATCTCAGGACTGTGCAGTGGTCTCCTGAGTTTGCTCTCTCACTGTGCCCTTCAATTCCTGGCCACTGTCCAAGCCACCCCTAAATTGAGTCCTCCATTAGCATAAATCTGTACTCACCTCTCCATTGTCCATATAATGGAATCTAAGCTCCTCAGTGGTATGCGTGGCTCTGATCCAACATCCCAGAGACCCTGCCAACCTATGCATGCTTCTTCTTTGCTCAGTAAAATTCATATTTCTTAATCATTCCACCAGTCTCATCCTTTTTGCAAGACCCAACGGACACACTACTTTCCCTTCAAAGAGGCCCTCACCTCCTATCCCTCCACCCTGGGGCAGGACTGCCTTCCCTGGCGCCTTCTCAGGGTCACACCATACTGAGTATTACCCTCTGGAAGTCCTCACATTTGTCTTGGGGTGTTGCCTACATCCTGCTTCTTTGGTTGTGTCATGCTTCTCCAAGATTGTCATGCATTATTCCTTTTAATGTCATCAATGCTCACCACAGAGCAAACAACCAATATACAGAAACTGAATAATGAGTGAGTGAATGAATGAATGAATGAATGAATGAATGAATGAATGAATGAATGAATATGGGCTCTACATGTGTGTCTGTGTCCACAGTGGGTACACTAGGTAGAAGTTGGTGAGTGCTACTTATAACCAAAAGCTTTGGCAATCTATTAATACAGCTCCTTTGCCAAAGGAGTCTAGTTGGGAAGACAAGATAGAAACATTTAAAGGACACTAGTTTTCACCAAGGCTAATCTCTTCCCCAAATTAAGTCAATCTGCAGACTTGAACAATTCAGTCAAGCTCCTGTGTATGGCAGGTGTTGGTGCCCGGTCTAGTCTCCTTCATGCGAAGGGGAGTGCTGCTGGTGAAGTCCACGTGGCACAAGCAGGCCTGCTCGGTGAGCCTCTTCTTAGTGAGTCTTTGCAGGATCCATGTCCTTCTGCTTCTCTTAATCTCATTTGTATTTTCACAAAAAATCAGGAAGCTAATACTATTATTTCTGCTTTGCCAATCAGGCACAAATAACTACAGCAAAATCTTCTAAGAGAATCAAGAGGGCGAACTTGCCTTTTCCCAAGACTTTGGTGTATTTCTTAAGTTGTCTGATGCTGAGCACCTGCTCTGTGCCGGACACTGTGATAGGTTTCAGGGGCACAGGTACACTTGGGAGCTAGCCCCCATCTTAGAGACCCAACTTGGTATGACAAATGCTAAGAAACACTAACTTTTCTTAATGCTACCTTTCCTTAAATGCAAATTGGATATCATGTCTAACCTTCATTCATTTTTTTTCATCCACTTTATATAGGAACTCACAGGGATGGTAATTTACAAATACTCCTATGTTTCTTCTCTGCTGCACTACAAGAGCCTTCAGGACAGGCTGGCTCTTGCCTGGCCTTGCACTCAGCATGGATTTATGCAGCATGCCCTTCATAAGTGTTATCACTGTGGGGGAAGGGCTTTGGACTCAGCCTATAAGGTGAAGGTGTCTCCACCACTCACATACTGTGTGGCTAAGCTCTACCAGCTCCCTGGACTTCAATACATTCATGTTTGAAATGGAAAAAAAAAATGACTCATATAGAAAATGATAAATTTCAAGTTTCAAGAGAAGTGAGTATCCATTCCCTAGTATCTTTACTTTCAAAAGTACAATTATAGGAAGAAGGAAGAAGGCAGTGATTACCCAGAGGCCATGTGCATCCTTTTCCACTCTCCCTGCAAACTCCGTTTCCTCTCTGCTGAAGGTAGACTGTCACAGTGAGTTGCTCCTATTAGTCCCAAAGCTTAAGGAAGCAATGGCAGGCATGACGGTGACAGACAGACAACTTGAGACCATAGATTTAGGAGGAAACCAAGGATGCTTTCATGATTGTGGAAATGCCTGATCTTGCTCACAGCTCTGAGGAACATGACTAAAAGAAGCTCTCGATCTATTCATAGTGCTTTGGCTGCATTAGGCAGGTCAGAGCCATGACTCACCAAAAATCCAGTTGGTATCAGCAGTGGAGGACCAGCTCCATAGCTGCCTGGTAGAAGGGCAGTCAGTCTACCCTGAGGCTGTACATGCACCCAGGCCTGCTGGTTAGCAGGCAGGCAGCTTGTAGGCCCTGAAGTTCATCCAAACATCACAATGGCTAGCTTGTGTACCACTGTTCCAAGCCCAGCTTTCTGTGGCTGACAGAAAGAATTCCTATGTCACTTGCCTCCTCTGGGACAATTCCTCAGACATTGTTTTCTAGATGTTAACATCAGCGTGAGACTGAAAATTAATCAGATGCCCTCTGCCAAATAGCATCACCCTCACATACCACAAGGAGCTCCTATAACTCAGCTGGGTGTATTAGTTACTCTTCTCTTGTTGCTGGGACAAATACCCAACATTCAGGCTTAGGGAAGAAAAGGTTTATTTAGCTCAGAGTTACTAGAGGTTTCAAAGTCTAAAGCAGCCTGAATTACATAGCAGGGTCTGGAAGAGAGGCTGGGGCATCCCTGTGTCCAGGATGATCTGCTCCATACTTCCAATAGAGGCCACCAGGCCTGGAGGGTGGGAGTGAAGGAGGCACATGCTGTCAGTTTAACAGTTGATTCCTCTCTGGCACTGACCATCAAGCCCTGCCCGGGTCCGCTAGCCCCTCCCCTTGAGCCACACACTGCTCCTCAAGTCGTGACTGCCCCATGATTTACATGAGGCTTTGGGGGGGCACCTAAATACAAACTATAACATTGGGCTTGTAACCTCTTTCTCAAATGGACATCTGGTGACACAGACTGACTCTGGCTTTGTTTTCTTTTTGCTTTGCTGAGCCCTGGGCCCATGACAACCAAATTATTTCACCATTCCCACAGGGATCTGGTGCTTTGGAATTAAAAAAATGGTATGCAGTACAAAGCCACCAGATCACAGATGTCTGTGTCTCAAGAACTTAAGGATTCAATTTTCCAACCTTTCTAGTCCAAGAGGGAAGAAAAAACATGATCAGGATCCTCTCTACTCACCAGGCCACAGGGGAAGGGGTGGGGCCAGGATAAGGAGGTCTTCACCCCACTGACCTCCTTGCCACAACCCCTCCACCCCACTCATGGCTTAGATCAATATTTGGACCTCAAGGTTTGTACCTCTGAGCCCTGTTGACCTAGTTCTACCTGCCTGGGATATTGCCCCTCCTCCTCCCTCCCTCCCTACCATTTTCACCGACACTCTCCTCAGCTCAAGGCGGTCTATCTTCTGAATACTTTGCCAAACATACCAAGTCCAGCCCCAGGGCTGGGAGTCCTCATCCCTCCTTCCTACACCACAATGAGCCTCAGTTTGGGGGTCATTTGAGATGGATAAAGTTGACCCACCTCAAAGAAGAAAAAGCTCCAATTCCCTAGTATCCATTCCCTAGCATCTTCACTTGCAAGATTGTCACGTTGTTGGCTCTGTCATGTTCCCAGAAGGATCTTCTTTTTTTGAGAGAAGTCAAAAAAAAAGAGCTCCCCTTCTTTGCAAGACAAACCACATCATGCAACTTAGCTTTCACTGCCTGAAAACAAAAGTCCACATGCACCATTCATGGGCCCGATGATGTACTGTGTAGCACCAGGGAGGCCCTTTACCCTGGAAACCCTGGTTTTTCTATCTGCAGAGCAAGAGTGGTGACACTAGATGATTTAAAGTCCTCTTCTAGAAAATAATCCTCTGTGTCTTTCCCAAGGGGAATTTCTCCATAACCCGGTGATGGGCTTGTTCCCAAGTTGTTGTATTCAATTTGCTTCATAGAGAACAGATGCACTGCTGGGTAGGACAGTGCTACCAAGGGACGCACCAGTAAGAGTCGATGCAGGCCCTGAGTCACACCCCTAGAGGAAGCCAGGCCTCCCTGTGCCTTGAGTAGGAGGAATGTTATCTGGGGAAGCAACACAACAGTCATAGCTTTTTATTATGTTCTTGAATTGATTCCTATCATTGCATCAGCTCTCTCCTTTTATTTTAGCTGCTGTATGTCATCCAGTTTTGAAACTGTTACACAGCTACTCTATTTTCCTGTCAAAGTGCTTGCAGGCATTTTCTGGTTTTCCTAGTTTCAGGTAGGTTTTCTAGGTAAGAGAAGCCTTGAACTAGACCCTGTGCAGAGGAAGGCAGGGTCTTTGCTGTGACTCCAGAGGGGGGAACTGCAGGCTGCAGCCATGTTCCTCCCAACACCAAGTTGCTCTCCAGTCAGTGTAGCATGTGCTTTCTCCCATCATGCCTCACCTATAAAAATAAATAAATAAGATGTTCATCAAACTGATGAATTGGCATTTTATTCTTGAGGGTTTTGCTTTATTATATATTTTGAGGCTTTACAACTGGGTACATACCAAGTTAGAATTGTTAGTTCTTCTCCTCAAAAGTTTACTTTACCTTTATGCATTCATCTTTATTTTAATTTTTTTGCCTTGAAGTTAATTTTGATTGAATCTAAAATAGCTATAGTACTCATTTTTATGGGTGTTTGCCTGGCCTATCTGTTTTCTCCCAGCCTATTACTTTCATCTTTGTCTAACTTAATGCTTTATTTCTCACTGAAGATTCCTAGTGGTTAAAATGAAAACAAGGGGGCCGGGGAGATGGCTCAGTGAAATAAACATTTCCCTAGCAAGCGCAAGGGCCTGAGTTTATTCTCCAGTTCTGCCAAAAAAAAAAAAAAAGAAAAAGAAAATAAGGACTTTCTTTTAGAAATGTCATTAAGAATCCTGCTTAGTCTCAACACTTGGGTGACAAGCAGAAAAAATCTTACACATCCTTTTTCTGTCTAGCTTTTATAAACACTGGGCTACCCAGTTCTATAATATTACTTTTATTTTATTTATTGTTTTGTGTTAACAATTTTATTTTGCTCACTTATGAGGTAAAGGGGATTGAACATGCTACTCCCAAATATGCCACTTTGGGATAAAGACTTCAACTGGAGGCAAATGAGAATCAACAGATAAAGACAGAGTTCTTCAGCCTCCCTTTAGTAAGAAGAGGTAGCATCAATATGAGTGCAAAACTTACTAAAATAATGCTTATTATCATTCATAGATCCCTTCATATATTTTTAGTCATAATTTATCATCCCTGGAAGCCCAAAATTCCTTGTCAATATCACTTTTAATAAGTCAATCTTTCTAAAATTTAAGTGATTCTAAAATAGGAGTAAGAAATTGAAAAAGACACAGAAACAACAATGGCTGAATTTCTGTGGGCACAAAAGGTACACAGTCATAGAACAGTTAAATGCAAAAATTTTGGACTGTACCTAAGTGCCTATCAAAGTATCTTTTCTACTGTGCTAATTTTTTAGACTAAGTAGTATGAATTAAGCGTCTGCGTACATACAGATTCCATGTTTACATATATTAAAAACAAAATATAAATTCTTTTTCTATATATTTTGAATTACAGAAAAAGAATTACTGAATACATTCAGCTACCCAGAATTTTGAAGATTTAAGTAACTTACTTTCTTTAACTACTTTAAAAAAAAAAATATATATATATATATATATATATATTTACACATTATATATATATATATATATATATATATATATATATATATATATATAATGTGTAAACAGCTTTTAAAATCTATGTGGGGCTGGCCAAATACCTCAGCAGATTAAAGTTCCTGCAAGCAAGTGCAGGGGCCAGGGGTTTGATCCCTGTGTCTGCTGTGCCTTCCCTGCCCCAGGAGCACACTGACATGGTAATTGAGACTGAGTGTGGTGGAGCGCATCTGTAATCCCAGCTCTTGGGAGGCTGTAAACAGGAGAATTAATGCAAGTGTCTGATCTGGTAGTGAGACTCTGAACACCCTGTAGACCCTTCCCTAAAATACAGAAAAAAAATTTTTAATAAAATAGAATTCATGAGTATGTTGAATTTTCTTTCTTTCTTGAAGAAAATCCTGAAAAAATACAAATATTATTCCCATATCCATTTATTTGAGGAAGTTAAAGTTTAAATTTGGCCAACAGGCAAGGTTTTTAAAACATGGATTTAAGATACTTAGAAAAGCATCAGTATATAGCTATATCATGGAAAATATGTCTTCTGAGTGAATGAATGTTTAAATATTTTGAATGAAAAGGGAATTTCTAGGAATTTAAAGTTTAAAACATACAAATGGGCCAGTGAGATAGCTCAGTGGACTAAGCAACTACTTAGGCAAACATAGGGACAAGGGTTTGATCCCCAGCACCACTTGTCACACCGGCCCTACCCCTGGGTACACTGAGCTAGCCAGTGAGACTAGCATGGTGGCCATGCCTGTAATCCCAGTAGTGGGAAGGCTAAAAGCAGGAGGATCATTATGAGTCAGAGCTGTGTAGTAAGACTTATACTAAATATATTTTTTTAAAAAGTAGTAGATTTTTGGTTTTCTTAATATAAGTATTTGCTCTATTTTTAGAAAGCAGTAGCCTTAGAATCTTTAAAAACACTAGATTAAATAAAATGTAACATAACATGGAAAAACAGTTATAATTCTATGCACAAATTTTCAATTTTTATTTAAATTAATTTTTGTATTGTAAGTTAAAACACACAGCTCCATGAACTCTACATTAAAACAGAAGGATTTGAATTTAATGTCTCCAACTTAATTTATAGAAAAACAGTTGAACCTTGTTATTCATGTATTCCTTCATGCCTCAAAAAATGATCCAATAAGTCTTTCATGAGTGGTAATTATTGTAAAAAAAAAAATCTAAACCATATTCAACAGATCATTGATTATAGTGCTCTGGAAATGATAGTGATGTTTTTGGTGATTACAAAATAACCATGACTGCTTTTCTACAGAAAATGTTTTGCTCATGTTACTGCTTCAGAATGAATTGTATGAAGCATCAGGCTATGTGAAACGCAGCTGCAATCTGTACAAAATTGCCATTGTATAGTAGTGTGGAAGTAACGGACTATTATTCTTCACTTCTGTTGCCTCTATTTCCTTCCTGTAGTACTATGTTTCCATCCGAGGTCACCTGGTTATAGCCTGAAGAACTCCCATTAATAATAGTTGAATTCTCTCAGCCTTGGATTTGTCTAGAAACATCTTTGTTGCCTTTTCTGTTTGAAGGCATTCTCACTGGATATAAAACCCTAGATGGTTAATGTCTCAGGTACTCTTCTAAAGTAACTGGGATAAAATACTCTACACCTAAAATTAAGGAAAGAGAGGGTTAGTGGAGTTAGTGGAGGCTTCAGTCCACACTTGCCTAGCTTCAAGGCACGTGGCAGAGGGCAGCAGGTCATGGTGGTGGAAAACAGTGAAACAGCAAGAGCAAAAATGGAGGAGGAGCAGCAGTGGCAGAGAGCAGGCCTCTCTCCCTTCCTTATACTGCATCCAGGCTATCTGCCCCAGGGAAGGTGCAGCACTCACATCCATAATCCCAGTAGTGGATTATGGATTCATCACAGACTCTAGAAGGACATCCCATGACTCCATGAGGCTTTGGTGGGAGCATGGACACAAACCACAGCACTCTCCCTCACTACCAAACTTCCAACACTTCAAAGCTGCCTTTTCATTGCCTTTTGCAGCTCTGTTTCCTTTTTTGTATTTTATTATTATTATTATTATTATTATTATTAGTAGTAGTAGTAGTAGTAGTAGTAGTAGTAGTAGTACCAGGGATGGAACTCAGGACCCAGTACTTGCCAGGCAAGCACTTACTGTACTGAAATAGCTAGCTATCTTCCCGGCTGTTTCCTCTTTTTGTCTGGAAGATTTGTTACCTCATATAAAGCTCTAAATGATTATTTTTTTCTTACTTCTACTATGAAAATACTGTTCCATCACTTTTAGTTTTGTTTATTTTTAGGACTCAGTCATTATCAATATCTTCCCTTTCTTTCCTCTAGAAACTTTAAGTATTTTCTTTTTGTGTTCCTTCACAGAAGTTTTTACTACTATGTGCTTAGGTATGTTTTCAGTTTGGAGTTACTCAGTTTTCTTGGGCTTCTAGATTAGTGTCTTTCATCAGCTGTGGACTCACGTCAACCACTATTTATAAGGTGTTATTTCTATGTCATTTCCTCTTCATCTCTGGGATCTTAGTTGCATACACATTCAACTTGTTGACTACGTGTAGTGTGTCCCTCAGATTCTGTACTTTTATTTTGTGTAATTTTTTGTGTATTTAGTACAGGGTCTATAGGGTCTCACTACACGTATTGGAATCATAGTGATCCTCCTGTTTTCAGCCTCCCAAGTGTTGGGATTACAGGTATGTGCCCAGTCTCAATCTCCCACTCAGTACACCTCAGGGGCGGGACCGGTCCAGCATGTGGTACCAAGGATCAAACCCCAGTCCCTGTGCCTGCCTAAGTAGGCACTTTAGTCCACTGAGATATCTGGCTGGCACTTAGACTCTGTATTTTTAAAATAATTAGTTATTTTATTGTTGCATCCACTATTTTTAAAATTTTATTTCAAATTGGAAACATGGAAAGTATTTGGAAACTAATCAACAGCCTTCTAAATAACTATGGGTTAAAGAAAACACATGAAAAAGGATATTGAGAAAAAAATTGGGCATAACAGATATTTATGATATCAAACTTTGTGGGATTTAACTAAAAGTGTTGATTGGTCAATTTATAGCATTACATACAAGCAATAAAGAAGAGTTGATGTCTAGGTAGACAGTCCTTTCCTCCTGTTCTCCAAGAAGTCATGCGTTGAGCTGTGTTCTAGACTGTGACAGAAGGAAGGTTTTAGAGGTTTGAGCAGGGTGGAATTGAACTGCATCTCCATCAGGACAGAGAAGTATGCCAGCGTCACCATCCTGACCAAAGCATGGGACAGCATCACTCTCATCAAAGCAAGTATTCAGCTGCAATCATGTGGCCTTCCCAGGCAGGAGATAGAACACAAAGAACACAGTTGGCTAAAGGTCATTTCCCAGGAGTCATCAGGATTTCTCTCTCCTTCGGCACTCATGTTTCCCATGGTTCATGAGAAAAGCTCTATTCTTGGTCACACATGGTTATGTAGATCTTCAGCAACCTCAGGAAAAGTAAGATTCTCTTCATGTTACATCAGAGCTCACATGCTTTGTTAGTATATGGCAGAATGCAAAACATATACAAGGCATGCCAAAAATAGAACCTAGGACTTGTAGTTAGGAAATAACAGAAATTTTATATAAAGTTCATGTGTTGGTATATAAGTCTTA
>PVKA01026913.1:16477-31247 GCA_004027165.1 Ctenomys sociabilis
TATACATCGTGGGGCCATAATATTAAGCTGAGCTGTAAATGGCTATGGTCGACAACTTCTTTGAATAACTCACTATTGTTGTGGAATGCTGGACTGTGTTGGACTGTGGTGTCGAGTTCAAGCACCTAAGTTAGTTGAATGACAATGGAGTGCCCACCTTTGACAGGTGTAGACAAAGGAAGGGGTATAGAAAGAAAAATCATGTTGTGTGTGTATACACAGTACAGTTGGGATAGGTAATGCTGTGCTTCTACATAATCCTATGAGAGGCAAGATCTGCACTAATGGTGGTTGGACAGGATATTATGTTGGCTTCTAGTACTACGGTCATCAATTAGGAAAATAATTGTTGAATTTTTGATATAATTCATGTATAAAAAATAAGATAAGTAAGCAGCTACACTCTTAATTTACAGATAAGAGACATCTGCTAAAATAATATCTGTAAGTATAATATCATGTATGAACCTTGTACGAAACCAAAACATTATGAAAACAGTTTGCAATGTATTAATTTATCAAATCTGTCTTGTTAAGGTGTCTTGAAACTGATTGATATTTGTACTTCAATAAAATAAAAAATAAATTTAAAAAAAATAACAGAAATTTTATTCATCATGTGTGGTTCTTGAACAAATAAGTCACTTACTGGCCTAAAATTCCCTTCAAAATGACATTACCCTAGTTACATTGTCAGGATATTGAGAGAATATAAAATGTAAATGGTGGGCTTTTTTGTTTTGTCTTTTGTATTTTAGGACAGGGTCTACAGCGGCTAACTACGTAGATCCGACTTGTAGTGACCTGGCTGTGGTCAGCCTCCCACTAGCTGGGATTACAGGCCCAGTCTCAATCAGCGCACCTTGGGGGCGGGGCCAGCAAGCCACGCTGGGAATCCAACCCACCACTGCACCTGCCTAAGCAGGCGCTTTAATCTCCTGAGCTATCTGGCTAGCTCCTTGATGGTGTTTTGTAAACTCTAAAGTCTTCATCAGCAACAGCATTGTCAGCTCTGCTATTGCTCCACCTTTATGTTCTCCATCATTCTTTTGTCATTTTGTTCATTATCAGGGTTCAGCATTGTGATAACTATTGTAATCACAATCACCACCATTATCAGTTTTAATACTGTCATTACCACCTTTGCCTGCACCCTGTCATTATGTTCATTCACAAGGCCTTCAGCATTATAATCACTGCTAGGACTATTGTCACCTTTTATCAGCATAGTTGTCAACCGGAGCATCCTTCTCACCACCATCATTACCACCTTCTCCAGTTTTAGCATTTATCATCAGTGCCATTATCCTTGTTGCCCTCTTCAAGCTCCTTACATTTCACTGCCATCATCACTGATGTCATCACTCCCTGACCCCATCCTTTACAGTTGTTCCTCTAAGTCAGTGGCAGGTTGGCTTGCACATTAGAAGTTTTCCATAAGTCAGACAACCTGGAGCTCCAGCTCATCTTTATGGAGGTGATATATGTGGCTGGGGTGTAGCTCAGTAATAGATTATGTGCCTAGCACTAGTAGTGCTAGGGTTTCATCCTCAGCACCCAAAAAAAAAAAAAAAAGGAAACAAAAAAAACAGCTATGACCTTTCTCAGCAGCACTGGCCTCCTTTGTAGATCTGGATGGAGAGCATCCTGAACATTTTCCTCTGTGTCTTACTTTTAGGACCAAAATAATGCACAGTGCTCTGGCAGACTTCTTATGACCTTTTGTCAAGACTCAGCATGGAGTTCATTTGGATTTGGTAATTTGACATTTGCATTTTCTTCCGCTGCTTCATTTTACATTGATCAGCCAAGTGAAACTAAGGATTGCGATCCTGTTTCAATATTTAATCATTCAGCTCAGTCTGGAATGTCACTAAGCTAAAATAGGAAACTTATTTTCAAAGAGCACTTTGGGAAGGCCTGTCACTTTGCTATGACTATTCTGTCCTGCTAAACAAAAGAGGGCATTTGCCTTCTTGCCTTATTTCTTAACCTTAATAACTTGCAGGTTAGCTAGATGTCAAAATGTGATCTTTTCACATCTAGCTGCCCAATGCACTAGACCTGTCCTGTGCTGTAGTGATGGTTTTCTGCTGTCTGCCTCTGGCTGGAGAGGTTGGCAAGGTCAGATAGGAGAACTGCTGGTCACAGGAATAACATGATCACAGAGCCAGCAGAACTGGGTGGCAGACACTGAGGTGAGGCCTTTAGGGGTGCTGTCTTATTTTGTGTGCATCATATATTTTCTGATGGGGAAACTGAGGTGTGGGGCAAGTCAAATGCCAAAATCTTCATGGTCTAAGAGTGGAAGAGGCTTGGGGTCAAGTCAGGCAGGAGTGTTTCTACCAGAGGACACTGTGGAACCTTCCTACATCAGAGACGATACCAGTGGCCATGATGCAGCCTAGAGGGACAAGTGTGAACACCAATGACTCACAATCACATCCCAGTAAAAAATCTTTTTAGAAAAAAAAGAAAAGCAAGATGGGGTGAAACAGAGCCAAGGCTGTAGGAGCACCAAAGAAGGGAGTGGATGATGGCTGTGAGCATCTAAGCATTACAGGTGGTTATGAGGCACAGATTGCTCCATGCACTGAAATTGCCTGGCATAAGCTGGGGGAGCCAGAATGCAGAGCCACCCATGGCTATAGGAGTCTCCACCTGGGAAGCCCCAAGAAAGCTCAGTAGCCTCATAAGAAACACCAGGCATCTATAATTGGGGTGCAGAGAACACCCCTCAAAGTCACTTCCATTGCAACAAGGTCTGGTTCTCAGACTTCTGTGTCTCCAACTCCAGTGAGTGGGGCTGGATCACCAGACCCCTCTGTTTTAAGCTGCTAGAACAACACCTCCTTTCTCTGGGCCACCAGCCACTCCCTACCTGGCCTTTAAGAGAGAGAGTGGGCATATGCTTCCCCAACAAAGGAGGTCTTGGTGGTAAATAACCCAGGAAGGGATGATAGTAGAGAAGAAATTCTTCCAGGTGGGGGTACAAGGGTAGACTACATGTGGAGGCTTGAGCTCCTTTGTTCTCACAGTGTGACTTTTGACCCCCTCACACTATGGGAACCTCTTGTTCTTGGCCTCTGACCTTGACTTCCCTTGTGTACTCATGGCCTGGCCACTACCTCTTTCCTCCCTGGACGTTTCCCTATAGGCTTGGATGAGCAGAATTTCATTGGTCCATTATTTCCCTGAAAGGATAAGCCATTTTTAATGAATTTATCCATGCTGCCAAGTGTTTGAGAGCTTCTTCTTTTCCCGGCACCTCTAATCTATATAATGAAAATGGAATTTCCTAGTTCCCAGGATCAGCTGCGATGATGGATGTGCTGTGATGCACAAATCCCTCTGTGGCTCAGATATCCAAACACTGTTGGTTCCTGTGGCTGATGGGAGGACAGGTGAGTCCAGGAGAGGTGGCTGTGACACTCACAATATTCCATCAGTCATCAGTCTGCTATGGGCCACAGGCCCCTGCTCCCCCTCCCGCTCTCCTCCTCTCCTAAGGCACAGCTTTTGTGGCCCATGATCTGGAGCTGCACAGAAAGTAGTAGGGTGTTTACATGATGATTTCCCATGCAGTACTCGAGAAGGGGGCAAGGCTAGTCATGTTTCAGGTGAGAAAAGTGAGGCAGAGGCCATGATAGGTAGCCCTTGTCGAATGTTCCAGAGACCAGGATCTTTTTAATAGACTCCCTCTATTTGGGTATTTTTCAGTCTGAATTTTCCTTCTCTAATCTTGTTTTTTTGAGACAAGTCTTTTTAGGCAGTGCAACCTGACCTGAAACTCACTTTGTAGCCCACGCTGGCCTTGAATTCACAGCAATCTTCCTGCTTCAGCCTCTGAATACTAGGATTATAGGCATGCATCACAATGCTGCTACTCCTCTCCCAAACTCTGGGTCCTCTTTCCTTTCAACTGGATCAGTGTGCTTTACTTGCCTGTCATCTGTGGTACATGATGGAAGTACTTGCCCTGAGAGACCCAGCTCCATACAAGCCACCTAAACAGATGAGAGACACACAGAAGCATTTGGTTTAAGACATTAGTCATATGGACAAGTCACTGCTTTGGGGATAAGAGCAGCAGCAGCATGACAGTTGCCAGAGCGGTTCTTGTCAGGTCCACTGTGTCATATCACTTCTTCCACCCCCGATTCTGTAAAAGCCCACGTGTCCATTCAGTGAGTGCTCATTGGCTTCGCTCCATCGTCTGTCACTTGCACTTGTTCTCTCTGCCTGATGGATGGGATGGTGCAGCTCCCACCAGACTTGCAGCAGTGCCGAATGCTTCCTGTCCACCTGACACTCGCAAGCTCTATTCCCACAGTGACTCCAAAACTGAAACCTTTTCCTATGGTTTAAGCTTTGTCTAATTGAATTTTTTTTTTTTTTTTTTTTTTTTTTTTTAACCAGGGATTGAACTCAGGCCCTTGCGCTTACCAGGGAAGCACTTATTCCACTGAGCCATTTCCCCAGTCCCTGAATGTTTTCTTTAAAACAAAATTTAACCTTTATTTATTTATTTATTTATTTATTTGGTACAGGGTCTTGCTACACAGCTCAGACCCTCATTGATCCTCCTGTCTCAGCCTCCCCAGCACTGGCTTTAAAAGTGTGCACTACCATGCCCAGTTTCAGTGGCCAGCATGGGATGTCCAGGGTTTTGGGGCCAGCACAGCATGAGATATTGGGGATCAAATCTAGGTCCTGGCACTTGCTAAGCAGATACTTAGACTGTCAAACTACCTCCCCAGCCCTATGTAATTCAGTTTGTCTCTTCAACAAATAATTGCCACCTACCATGTTCTAGGCACAGGGGACACAGCCATGAACAAGTGAGCCAGGGACCATGAGTGAACTTTACTATAAACCATAAACAAATAAAAGACTATAGGTTGTGATCAATGTGGAAGGAATACACAGAGAGTAATGTTACTAAAATTGTGGGTGAGCTCAGTGAGGGATGGAAGAAAATGATCCAGGTGATGTGTGTGTGTGTGTGTGTGTGTGTGTGTGTAGGTGACTGTGTTAGTGACCACAGCCTTTGGCAGACCACATGCTCCCTTGAGGTGAGTGAGGATCATGGTGGCCTCAAAAGGTGCCAGGTTCTTGAACAGTGTCAGGGGTGCTCACAGAGTTGTTTACCTGCGCATGCCCCAGCCCCTCTTTCAAGTCTGAAGATGGCAAATCCACACCCATCTGACCTTGCCAGGACCCTGTCTCCTTTGTCTTCCGTGTCAGTATTGTCAGAGATCATCTTTCCCACTTTTTTCCTCAGAGAATTCAAAGAACTGGTTAATGTGATGGAAAAATCCACAAGGCTAGTCTGCTCAGTCATTTGGGTCTGTCTGGAAAGGCATTGGCCTCAGAGACCAATTTCATCCAGCTTTAATCTGTAGGCTCAAAACACCTGTCACTGAGCAACTCAATCAACAAGATAAATTACGGGGTGGACTCATTACCTCCAGCTGGAGTTCTAGCTAAACACTAAGTGGTGAATTAGCTTGCCTCTTTAAGATTTTAAATGAAATTAATTTTCCTGTAATGATCATAAGTGATTTCATGACCTGAATGTAGCTCTCTGAAGCTGTTTCTCTACTTTGTGAGTACTCTGGGGGGCGGGGGGCAGAGTGCACTGTGACATAGCCAAGCAAGTTTCTGTCCTTAGTCAAAATTGAGAGCTTGGTGACTCTTGTCAAAGGCGGGCTTGCTTGCCTCCTTCCTGTGCCAAGGGACAGATAAATCCTAAGGCCCTTCCTCTTTCCAAGCTCTGGTGTACAGGTGCACATTTGTGCCTGCGCAGCCTCAGTTGTGAATTCTTGAACTAAAATTGCTCTCCTAGAGTGTGTTATAATCTGCATGGAATTCTAAAGTTGACCTTAGTGGCCTGCTCGCTCTGTATAGGACTGGGCATGTGTCACAGTCCACATGACAGCAACCACTCTTCCCACCACACCTAGGCATACAATGTGGCGCCCCACAGAAAGCCATATACCAGGCCCAGCTTCTTACCTCGAGGCTTAGCTTTCATTGTGATCGTCTTTAACTCAAATGATGTAACAGGAGGGATAATACACCATGGTTGGTGTGAATCCTAGACTTTAAGCTTCTATTTTTACCCCCTTGAAGTCAACTTCTGTACAAATATGTTCAGGTGAGACTACTGAATGATAAGCATGAGTAAATAAAGAGATATCACAAGCAAAAGACCCAGTCCACCACCCTAGGGTCAGGCAGAGCCTGTGCAGGTAGGAAAGCAACTTTAATCCTGCCTGTGGTCCCAGGTGAGCAGGCTCGGCCTTTCCCATGGTTTGGGGAGAAAACCTTCCCCTTGAGCCCTGCAGAGTGATAACTGGCATGTAATATTAGGATTTGTGGTAAGCCAGGAATGGAGTCACATACTTACAATCCCAGGAACTCAGGAAACTGAGGTAGGGGATCTCAAATTCAAGGCCAGCCTGGGCTTCTTAGTGAGGTCTCTCAAAATAAAAATAATAATAATTAAAAGCTGACTATGTGGCTCAGTGGTAAAGGACTCTGGTTTTCAATTCTCAGTACTATTTTAAAAAAAATTGTGATGCACGATGCTGGGTAATAACTAATTGAAGCTTTTTGAAGTTTTAGTTTTGAAAACCCCTAAATTATGGTAAAATACATGCAACATAAAAATTTATTATCTCTTCATCTATTTGGCTGTTATAACAGACTTTTGTAACCTAGTGGCTTATAAATAACAGAAACTTATTTCTCATAGCTCTGGAAGCTAAGTCCAAAATTCAAGCACCAGCAAGTTGGTGACTGAAGAAGTTCCTCTTCCTCGTTTGTTGATAGAGTTTCTCGCTGCTTCTTCACATGGCAGATGACACTAGAAAGCCATGTGGGGCCTCCCTTATAAGCACCCTAATTGCATTAGCAAGAGAAGAGCCCTCAAGCCATGATTACTTCCTGAAGTCCTTGCCTCTTAGTACAATCACACAGGTGATTTACTTTTAACAGAGATTTTGGGGGAACACTTGAACCACAGCACCAGCATGACCCTTCTTAAATCTATAGCTCTGTGATATGAAGTACATTCATACTGTGATGCAATGTGTATTGGTGCACATTTTGAAAGACAAACCAATTTAATGTAGAACACAGATATTTACATGATTAGTTGACAAAATCTACCCATGGTGTCAAACCTAAAAGAATGCAAGAGACCTGTTTGTGCACTAGAGAGTCAAAGATTTCAACTGAAGATAGAGTGCCTAAAGCAATGCCTCAGAGCCCATTTCACAAGGCCAAGGAATCTACAGCAGAAGCCTGAAGGGCCTATGCCAGAAAGCCCAAAGGCTGGTACCGGTGGCTAGAGAGTCTGTTCCAACAGGCTGGAAGGCTGGAGAGTCTGCGTCGAGAGCCAGAGAGGATGCTCAGGCTAAAGGTGACTGCTACCAGAGCTCCTCCCGAGAGAGCAGCAGCCATCCTGGGTGAAAGTGAAAAAGCCAGAGCTCAGCCAAAACTTCTCTGAAGAGAAACAGCCAGAATAAAGCTTTTCCAAGGAAGATCAGCTAGAATCATTTCCTCCTGTTCTCCTTTCTTACACTTTGGTTCCAAAAATCATGCTGACTTAAGTCAGTTGGGCATCCGCACTCAAGTGGATAGTCAGTTCACTACACAATGAAAGCTCTTTCATGTGTACCCTAATATGGCTTCATAGAGCTACAACCAGAAGAAATGTGAGGTGCACAAAGCCATAGTACTTGCTATGAGTTTCTTCTCTAGCTCCACAACCTGGGAGGAATGAGGGACAGAATAGAAAGCTTTTATAAATGAGCAACCTGTACACTGAACCAGCAGCCTCTTTCCAGCTGAACATGGAAACTGGCAGAGGTTTGCTTTTCCACTGGGCAATGCCTAGTTATGTTTTGCTATTTGAGTTCCACTTTCCTAATAAATAGAGGCAGATTTTGGTCTCTGTTCACATATCATCAATCTTAGTGTGCAATGCTATTGAGACTGGTTGTCTTTCTCTATACTTTGTGGGTATTTGAGATGTAAGTTTGGAATGTGCTGTTTCAGAAGCTGTAGTCAGATGTCATTTATCAAAAGGAGGAAATTTAAAGATTCTTTCTGTTGCTCTTGTATCTTCTATCATTTTTCAGGAGTGTTTGACATTGTGTATTCAAGATCTTAGCTAAGAGCCTCTCAAATGTATCTCTGCCTAAATCCAGGGGGATCTGAGTGCTAAAGGAAGTAGAAACCACTGAGGAACAGTGTTGAGGCCTGGCAGAACATGTGTATAAGTCTTGACGGACAGAAGTCATCCATCTAGGCACTATGCCCACTGTAGTTCTTCACTACAAACATGGCTGGGCTTTGGGTGATGCCAGATCAATTCACATACCAGGAAACTTGGATCTAGGCTGCCATACTGTATGTGAAACTCACTTAAGAGAGTTATCTGGGCTGGTGTGGGAAGACTTCATCAGGAGAGGGGCAGCTCCTCCACTTTCTCAGTAGGAAAGCCTTGGGGGGGGGCTGTCCAGGGTGCTGACTGCTTACTTATTTGAGGGCTTTGAATGCATAGCATCTGCATAGCAGCTTGTACAAGCCAGCCATGGCCCACATTCTCTTACCACCTCTGCATGACCCAACCCTGTTGGTTGTTCATGTAGCCAATGCTGACCTTAGTACTCACATGACCCCACTCTAGAGCACAAAGGTCCTCTGATTACCTTGATGGTTATCAAATGCTGGTCTTCTACTTTCTATCCATGTGACCTTCACAAATTGCTTAGATTTCTTTTTCTTTTAATGTATTCGGTATAAGGTCTCACTATGCAAGTCAGACTTGTAGTGAACCTCCTATTTTAAGCCTCTTCAGAGCTGGGTTTATAGCCATGTGCTACCATGCCCAGACTCAGTGGATGACTCAGAGTGCCCAGTGGCAGGGCTGATGTAGCATGTGGTGCCAAGGATCAAACTCTGGTCCCTGCGTTTGTGTAAGCAGGTGCTTAGTCTACTGAGATATCTTGCTGACCCAAGATTTCTAATGCTGTGTGCTTCTATCTGAAAACTGGGCATTGATACCATGGTCATGAAGGCCAAAATGAAAAAAAATACATGTGAAAGAAACTGACACATACAATGCTCAAAACAAAAAAGAAAAGTCTCTTCACTACTTTGCTTGGATATTAGTTGATAGCAAAGTGTTTCTTTTTTATTAATTTTATTGAGAAACATAGCAATGAGACATAGCAATGTTTTAAAACATTAGGACAGTTACAATAATTAATACAATGCATATTATTGTCTTCATAGTAGCTGTTCATAGTACAAGAGGCAGACATGATGTTCTGTCCAAAAACTATTAGTACAAATATTTCTTCTCATCGAATTAAAGTAGCTATATATATATATTTTTTTTTTCACTATAAAGGGCAAACATTCTCTCAGGCTTTCACAGAGAGCAAATTGGTCAAGCAATGGCTGTGACTTATCCACATGGCTGACACTGACATAGGAGCTAAACACTGTGGTACAGGGTTGCAGGTTAAATCCTGAAGGTATTTGACTGACCTCAGCAGATAGAAAAGCTACATTTCTTATTATACAGGTCTTGCTTTATCTTGCTCTTAACCGTACAGCAGAAAAGTATAAAAATTAGATATAAAAAGTAAAGCCATATTACTATGCTGAGCAGTAAAAGGCTCAAGTCAACTACTTCTGACATTGCCAGTCCTATGGATAACCCACTACTATTATGGACTACTGGACTATATTGGATTATTTTGCTGAATTCATGCATTTATAATATTTAAATGGCAATGGAATACCCATCTCTAGCAAAATGAAACAAAAAAGGGGGTACAGTGTTTCTTAAATTTCACTATATTAAATATCCCAGTCACCCCTTCTCAACCCTTTAGGTTGTTGAGCACCCTATAAGAGACTCTGGGAACAGTAAAAACTGACTTTCCAGCCTCCCAGTGTCTGTCCTATCAGTGTGGTATGAACTCAGAGGACTGAGTTCCAACTGTGATTCACTTGGCCACTTCCCAGCTGGCAGGGCCATAGAATGCACCCCTGGCCTTGTCTCCAAGACAACCAGCCCACCTGGAGTGGTAGACTACAGCCTTTGCCCAGGTAAAGTTGAGAATGTCCCCTGACCACCTGTCAGAGTAGATAGATGAATTACTGATGTCTGCTAAACAACTGAACTGATTTCATCCAACTGTGCCAGCAAAGTAACAATTGCTTCCATTTTTAAATCTTCTGTCTCACACGAACTTGTTATAAATTACTCAAGCTAAGCTGCGCCCTTCCACAACCCTAGTGCAAGACACTATTCACATTACAAAGACCCATTCCCCAGTTTCTTGAATGGGACACAACTACCTGAGGCTTTACCTACTGGTTTAAAAATGTAATACATAGCTCAGCAGCAAATGAGCAGAACTTCATAACTGCCTTAAATTCTCTTCCCTGCCAAGATTCATCTTATTTGAAAGTTTCCTGAGTTGGCCAATTTCTAAACAGTTACAGCAATTTAGAGGACTTGATGGGGCTACATCGTCTCACTCTTACTGTAAAAGGACCACAGATAATCACATGTATCTCTAGTTACTAATAAAACTGACCTCTTCCAAAGCTCCAGTAGTGGAGTAAGCACCTTTGCACAGGTGACCTAGTGTCCCTCCTGAGACCTATTTCTGGCAGGGCCAATGGTCCCAGTTGCTGAATCATCCATCTGAAGCCGGGTCCCAGGCATGCCATGCATGGGAGAGGACAGGAACGGCGACTCACAGGTGCATCACAGGACTATTCTGTGCCCAAATTAGGCATGTTGCCAGCTTCCTGTCCTCTGCTCCACAGCCAAGCCACCAAGGCCGGGGCCACACCCAGGCATCTGCTTGAGGTGGCAGTGCAGAAAGGAAGCTCTTCAAACAAGAGGTTGCCACGCCTGGTGACATCTAGCACAGACTGGTCTCTGTGGATGTCTGCTATGTCAGTCTCATGTGGCAGGTCTTGAAGATTCCAGTCAGGGTGTCTTTTCACCTGATTGAGGGCTGGTCAACCTGTAAGCCAAAGCCCGCCCATCTCTCTAGAGCAAATCAGCCAGAGCTCAGCAGCCAACCCTGGACAAAGTGAATTTTCTGACAAGGAGATATAGTGCCCAGGGCCAAGTAGAGGAAGAGATAAAGGCTTTTCAGGATCCCAAGAAGGCAAAACCCATTGTTTATTTTTCAAATGCATGATTTTTCTCCTCAGTCCAGGGATGGCAGATTCATCTCCCACATTTATTTTGAAATATTAGTAAACTACAGAAAAGTTGAAACAATAATGTAATAAATGCTTGTAACCTGTGTACAGTTCGTTCTGTATCCACACTGAGCACAATTTTTAGCATCTTACACATTTTCTTTATGAATATTGATAGATGACAGATGTCGTTCACTGCATATACTTTCAGTGTGTACATCTTTCACGATATGGACATATGTATATGGACATATGGACACCTTAAAACATACCTTCATTTGTTTCATTTTAAACAGCTTTCAGATATGATTCACATACTGCAATATTCATCCATGTGGATTGTACAGTTCGGTAGTTTCTGTAATATTCAGAGTTATGTAGCCATCAATACACCTAATTTTAGAACATTTCCTCCCCCGCCATAAGAGTCCTACCTCCTCTTTCAGTTACTCGTATTCCATGGAAAGGAAAAAGCAGCAGAAGCCGATCTGCCTGCTCCTTCTCGCTGTGACTCAAGGCTGGCCCCACAGATGCCTGGCTCCACATTTCAGGGAGAGTCACCCAGCCCCTCAGGGTCATCATCCAGATTGGGGATCTATTCTGTGTGGGCAAAGCTCAGCACAAAGGATGTAGCTGGCAGATGCCACACTGCGATGCCTAGCAGTGAGTGCTTGGTGGATACGGAGCTTACAGTGGCATCAGGGTGGCTGCTAGCAAAGGGACCCTCATGTACCTCATAGCAGCTGGAGGGACAGAGAAGATCTGTGGTCCATGTTCATGTTTGAATGTAATATAGAAACAACCAGGGCCACCCAGCTGGTGAGCTCCAGGCAAAGCTGGGAGTCAGAGCCAAACTGACTCCAGGGTTCTTCCTTTTCTCACTCAGACCCATTATCTTGCTAAGTCAGAGCTGTTAAAACAGTGAGATCAGCCTGGGTGTTCCTGGAGAAGTACAGCAGGAGAGAGAAACCACTGCAGAGTCAAGCCCAGCATGAGGATTTAACAGATAACCAACAAGGCCCTTATAGACCTAAGGTTTGATTTGATGAAAGTTAAAAAGAGAAAAAAGATAGAGTCTGGGAGTATCTCGAGCACCAGGTAATCCTGCCTTGCCTTGGATGGAGGGCTTTTCTGGAATGTGAGATTTTAATTGCTTAAATCAGGAAAGTTCTTGGCTGTTGGTCACATTATCGTACCAGAAGCTTTTCTGTGGTAATGTTGTGACTCTCTTCCTCCACATGACGTGTGTACAGCACCAGCAAGTGTCCTGTGCTTATCTGCTGGCCTAAGCTGGCCGTGGGCTACATGCTGACCACAGTGGCTGCCCAGAACATGCCTACAAATGGACCATGAATGTCCGGAAACTTGTTTAGTGCCCCCAGTGATGCCACAGAACAGCACACTCTGCCTGGCATGGGCTTGTTTGCTTTGCTTCCTGAGCTACCCAACCAGAGCTCCACATTGGAGTGAATACCTGTATCCCCTGAAGCTCTAGTTGGCTTCAGGCCTTTGGTCAAACAGAATCATCTGACAACCCAAGTTACTGAATATCTGGTCCCATGTACTTTTATCATCAAGCAGGTGGAACCCCACCCAGGGCTGCTTGGACTTTAAAATGTAGCCAGTGTGTAAGGTGCAGATGACAGAGAACCTCATTGTTTGGAAGTCTGGGTTCCCCAGCTGTGGTAACAGTAACCGGGCCTGCCTCCGATCGTTTGCTTTGACAAGAGCCCCTCAGAACACATAGCCAGAAGGTGGTAATGACGTCACAGCTCTGGAACTACCTCATATGGACTGACTTAGAGCAAAGTCTGGTGTTCCTGGAAAGCAGAATTCTCGCTGTGGAAGGAGGGAGAATCCCATTTGGAAGAGGAAACACTGAGAGAGAGCCCTGGAGCAAACATCAGCTTTCCACTTAGAGTGTAGCAGGAGTGATGTAATGTGACCCACATCAGTTGATATCAGCAGGTTAGCAGTAGGAGATCCTAGCAGTGACGAGAGCTGTAGCAAGTCCCGAGCAGGGGAACCTGGGGCATCTGAATAGGGAGGGCAGACTAGCCTCCCAGAAGTGTTCTGCCTTGCTCCATCTGCTGGGAGGTCTGGCTGTAGAAGGCTTTCTGGTTTTATTTTTATTTATTTATTTATTTATTTATTTATTTATTTATTTATTTATTTTATTGAAGTACAAATGTCAATCAGACAGTTTCAAGACACCTTAATCATACAGATTCAATAAATTAATACATTGCAAACTGTTTCCATAACGTTTTGGTATTGTACAAGGTGCATACATGATATTATATTTACAGATATTGTTTTAGCAGATATCTCTTATGAGTGAATTAAGAGTGTGGCTGCTTACTTATCTTATTTTTTATACCTGAATTATATCAAAAATTCAATAATTATTTTCCTAGTGGATGACCACAGTACTAGAAGCCGACATAATATCCTGTCCAACCACCATTAGTGCAGATCTTGCCTCTCATAGAATTATGTAGAAGCACAGCATTATCTACCTCAACTGTACTGTCTATACACACACATCATGATTTTTTCTTTCTACACCCCTTCCTTTGTCTACACCTGTCAAAGGTGGGCACTCCATTGTCATTCAACTAACTTAGGAGCTTGAACTCGACACCACAATCCAACACAGTCCAGCATTCTACAACCATAGTGAGTTATTCATGGTATTGGCAACAAAATAGACCTGAGGATCAGTGGAATAGATTAGAAGATGCAGAGGCATCTATGAAAACACTCAGCCAACTGATCTTTGACAAAGGGGCTACACAAGCTCACTGGAAGAAAGATAGCCTCTTTAACAAATGGTGCTGGCAAACATGGCTTTTTACATGCCAAAAACTAAAACTTGACCCAGCTCTATCACCATGCACTACGTTAGAGTCAAAATGGTTTAAAGATCTAAACGTTAAAACAGAAACACTCAATCTCCTGGAAGAGAAAGTAGGAAGAACTCTTGAAGACATAGGGGTAGGTAAAGAGTTCATGAACAAACATATATTCGCATGGGAAGCTCTTGAAAGAGTCAACAACTGGGATCAACTCTTCTTAAGGAGCTTCTGCATGTCAAAAGAAATTGTCAACAGAGTGAAAAGACAACACACAAACTTTGAAAAAATCCTAACTAATAAGCAATCAGACAGAGGACTACTGTCTAGAATTTATAAAGAACTAAGATATAACAGGACCCTCAAATTTAAAGACCCAATTCAGAAATGGGCATCTGAGATGAATATTACACTTCTCAGAGGACAAAATTAAAGAAGCGAATAAATATATGAAAAAATGCTCCACATCACTAGCCATCCATGAAATGCAAATAAAAACAACACTGAGATATCATCTCACTCCAGAAAGAATGGCTATCATAAGGAAATCAACCAACAACAAATGTTGGAGAGGTTGTGGGGAAAAGGGAACACTTCTCCACTGCTGGTGGGAATGTAGACTGGTACAACCATTGTGGAGGTCAGTGTGGAGACTCCTCAAAAGA
>PVKA01026914.1:0-31144 GCA_004027165.1 Ctenomys sociabilis
AAAGACGGCGCTGGCTTCCTCTTTCATCCTCACCTGGGGGTGGATGCTCTCCATAGCAAATAACTTCTCGTTTTGGCTAAGGCTAAGGACTAGGGCGTTGCTTCCGTGTACCTGGACCTATCGGCTGTGCCCACGTGGCACTCCGGGGTTGGATGCCCACTGGTTCAAAAGCCATGAGCGGGCTTCCCCTGGAGAGACTAGGAGGAGGAAGAGAGGAGAAGGAGGAAGGAGAAAGCAAGAAAGCTAGCTAGCAGGAGAAGTAGTATTGTATAGGGGTCCTGAATAAACCGTGGAAAGAAGAGCTGGTTGTCGCGTCTTCCTTGCCGGCCGAGGTTGCGCGCGACAGTCCAAAACAAGACGGGAGGTTCATTGTGGTGAATGCACTGTGCGTCGCTGTCTTCAGTGACTCAGGGCACGAGACACCTGTAGGGACGCGCTGGTCTCTTGGAGAGATCTGCCGAACCCCAGGCAGAAACGGCTGCAGGAGCGAGGACAAGATGGGCAAGAAGACAACTGCCCGGCCGGTCAGGCGGTGGCTCGAGTGCGTGGCAGGCGAGGCGGCCCCCAGCACCACAGGAAGGGAGCTTACCTAGCCCTTTGCAAAATTAGCATCCCATGACCAAGGTTGCCCAGCGACTGACAGCTGAGGTTAACCAGGTGGGATGCTTTTCCGGGGACCGAGGAAGCTTGCCGGCCTCCGCCAAGGCCTCACGCGCCCAGGCCTAGCGCTGCTCTCACATGCTGGACCGATTTCTGGCTTCCGCAGCTCCCAGCCGACACCAGCATTTAATGGTCCAAACAATAGTAGCACAAGCCTTCCTCTTCAATGAACTGTGAGAAGTCAGTAGTGTAATTATCTTAACTACCTTCATATAACTTTCATCTTTTTGCTTCTTCCATTCTTTTCTTCATTCCCCAAAACCAGTGTCTGTTTCTTTTTCAAGTTTCTTCCTATTTTACAAGGTCTAGTGCACACTTTGGATCTTATTTACTCTTTCGGCTTCTCTTACGCACAGGGATTATCCACATGCACCTGCTCTATTTTGCTTATGAGCATGGTCTCAAGTTGCATCCATTTACCTAAAATGTCTCCAGTTTATCCTTCTTTATGGCCAAGTAATACTTCATCATATAAAAGATCATATCTTCTTAAAAACTTTATTTGACACAGGGTCTCACTACACAGTCTGGACTGATAGCAATCCTCCTGACTCAGCCTCCCTAGTGCTGGGATTACAGGCATGTTCCACCATACCCAGTTACCAGACTGGCATGGCATGTGGTACTGGGGATCAGACTCTTGTCCTTGTGTTTACCAGGCAGGTGGTTAGACTGCTGAGCTATCTCCCCAGCCCAAGACCATCTCTTTTTTTTTTTTTTCAATCCATTCCGCAGTTGATGGCATTTGGATTGTTGTAGTGTCTTATACTGTAATAAATTTTAAAAGTTTAAACATACCTTTTTTTTTTTTTTTTTTTTTTTTTGCAATCACACTGTGTGTTTACCTCTGTGGGGTCAGATGTCCCTAAAGACTCAGCAGAGCACAAAAGGCCATGGTCAGATGGATGCAACGCCCCTTTGGAAGGCTGCCCTCGGGCCCGCAGAACAGCCTGGCTCACACCCTCCCTCCTTCTCCAGAAAACAAGAGCCCAACACCCCACTGTACCCCATTGTTTCCCAGAGCTTAGGACCCAAATAGGAGAGACAGACAATCATCAGAAGCACCCATGAGCTCGGCCACGTGTAGCAGAAATGGGGTTTGTGCAGACCGCTGGGCTGATGGGAGAAGCTGGGCTGTGCTGAGGCCGGGTTCCCTGCTGAGCTGAGCCTCTCCCAGGCAGCGAGGTCAGGATCACAGGCATCCGAAGCTGTACAGCAGCCCACCTGCTTCGGCGTTCCAGGAGGCACATGGGGGCGGGAGGGTTGAGATCCTCACCCCAGCCTGGGTGACTGAGCCACTCGGCAAGACCCTGTCCTGAAAAATAGAGAAGGGCTGGGGATACAGTGGTAGCCCTTGTGAGAGCCCTGGGCTCCATCCCCAGTACCAAAATTAAGTAATTTTTTTGTTTATTTTTTTAAAAAAGACTCCTACACCCCTCCAGCCAGAAAGCATCCTTCACATCCTGCCCTTCACCCTTCCCTTCCTGTGGAATTTTGGAGCTGGCTTTTAAAATCCCCGCGGGAAGATCCGTCTCCAGGGCACAGAGGAGGAAGCTGGGGCTCCTAGGTAGAGAGGGTGTCGCTCAGATTCCCGCCTCCCAAAGGCCTGGGCCTTCCCCGCACCCCGCGCCCGTGGTCCTGCTTCCTGACCTTCACCCACCCGATGGCGCAGCCTGCTGCCCTTCCTCAGGGGCTTTGTGGGTCCAGCTCTCTCTGGGTGTCCACCAGACTGTGAGCACCCGGGTGTGGGGCAGCGGTCTCGTTCACGCCTGCACTCCCACCACCGACAAGAACAGGGCCTGGCAGCTCACAAGCGCTTAATGAATATGGATGCGGGAGAGAGGGAGAGAGTGGGCGCCGGTGCCCCTGGGGGCTTGCGGGGCGGAATGCAAGAGAGAGGGCAGAAGGCCGAGCTGGCACCACAACGGATGACCGCAACTCCTCTTGTTCTCCCTAAATTCCTCCAGGGAGCTAGTGCTGCTGAAGACGGCTCTCTATGTGACCCTCTTCTTGTCTGCCTGGCACCCAGTTCTCCCTCCCCAGGGTCTGAACCATCTATGGTTGTCAATTAAGGCAGCTTGGAGCTTGCTAAGGGTGCAGAATGTTCAGACTAGTGAGGATGTCAGGGGCCAGGCAGCCCTAGCAGGCAGGGACGGGGGTGGGGGGCAGCCTCAGGCAACCGCTGGGCAGTCTGTGTTCAGGGTGTACCCCTGGCCCGTGGTGGGCACTCAGGGGACATCTGGCATGTGGATGAGGACCAGGCCACACTGGCTGTGCCTCTCACCGATCCCACGTTTCCCTCCTACTCAGATGGGGACTTGGCTGCTTGGCAGGCGCGGGCCCTCACTCCTGGCCTCACCAGTTAATGTGCCATGGAGCCTTCGGCCAGCCTGTCCCTGCCGCCCCACTGTCCCCAGCCCTGCAAGACCTCAGCGCTCCCTTCTGCTTCTCATTTCTCCAGCCTGGGAGCTCACAGAGCAGCCGGGCAGTTACAGGTTCTTCCTGGTATGAACTGGGCACAGTCGCAACTGCATGGAGAATCCGATCTCAGTGAGAATCCGATTTCAGTAAGAATCTGCAGCACCAACAGGGTTCAGAAGCGGACACACCTGGCTCTGAATGCCACCCTGCTCCCCAGATGAGCATGATCGAGTCCCACAGACCACCTGGGCCTCCGTTTTCTTTTTTTTTTTTTTTGGTCTTTTTGAGACAGGGTCTCACTATGCAGTTCAGGCTGGCCTTAAGCTCACTTTGTAGCTCAGGCTGGTCTCGAACTCACAACAATCCTCCTGCCTCAGCCTCCCGAGTGCTGGGATTACAGGCATGCGCCACCACGCCCGGCTTGGGCCTCCGTTTTCTTGCCTATGAAATGGGTGCTTTGAGACCAGTCCCCCACCCCCCAGCAGAGCACCTTGCTCTTGGGACATGCTCCATGCATGACAGCTGCTTTCTCGTCACCACTCTATGGCATGGAACCCCCTTGGCAACCCTGCAGGCTAAAAACTGTTACAGATGTGAAAGCTGAGGGGAACAGATGAAGTTACCCATCCCTGGTAACTTGCTCAGAGATGGGGTCACTGGTGTAGGTTTCTGGATTCGGGGTACAGCATCCTCCCCCTCCCAGGAGTCCCTGGTCTCCACTCCAGCAAGGAGACCATTCTCCACAGGGGCAGAAGTTACAGCCCCCCCAAATGCTGCTTCTTCTGGCGAGTTCCTCCAGGAAACACATTCTTCCTGGATCTTCCCTGGGTAGAGAGGGGGAAACTTTGCTCTGGTTGTTTTCTAGTCCGGTTCCAAATATGAGAGCAGGCACAGCTGGACCAAGGCTGGAACAGCCCTGCGCTAAGAACCACGTATTTTCACCAAGTTGCCAGCTCCCAGCTCTGTGAGCCAGCGAGCGGCTCCTCGCAAGGCAGGCAGCCCCAGGAGATGCCCCCTAACTCCCAGCCATGGTCTCACTGCCAATGGGGGAGGCAGCAAGCTGATGGAGTGGGGGGGGGTTGGTCCTTAATTACTGCAGGCGGGAGGAGGAGGCTGGAGATGGCTTCTCCATCCCTTGTGGATCTTTAATGAACCTTTTAGCACGGTTTGAAAAAACAGATGAAGAGAAAAATTTTGAAAAGCTCTTTTTAAAGATTTTGGCAGTTTTGATTAGTGGTTTTGAAAGCCCTAAGCAGCTACTTAATTGGCGAGCCCCTTGACAGCTGGTGCGGGGAGGCCAGGACGCGGAGGCCTGTGCTGGCCTTGGTCTCCTCTGATCACCTCTTCCAAGATCGCTCACTGGCTCCCATCTGCTGCCCGCAGTGCCAAGCAGGCAGATGGACACAGAATTTTCTGGTCGGGGTGGCTTTCAGGGGGAGGCTGGACACTGCGGAGAAGGGAGGCCAGAGGGGCAATGGGGAAAAGCAGCATTCCCTTCAGTTCAGATCCCGAAGGTCCAGAAAGCCTTTCCAGTGTTGCTGCAAATGTACAGGCCCGGCTAGGCATAGTGGCCCACTCCTGTATCCCTGGCCTCTGCAAGACTGAGGTAGGAGGATCCTAAATTTGGTCCAGTTTAGGCAGACTTCTCTGTGCCTCAGTTTCAACATCCATACATTGGGGATAATTACACCTGCCTCATGGGGTTGACAGAAGTGGTTGAGCTCATGTGGTGTGAGGGACCTGGCACACAGCATGTCCACTTCCTCCTCCTCCGCTTCTATGGTGCTATCCATTCTCCATGGTTTCAAGAGCCACACAACAAGCAAGGGATGGTAAGGCCTTGGCTAGATTATGTGGGAAATGCGAGACTTTTAGGAAGCAGTGTATTGTGGGTTTCTAACAAGACACGGGGACCCAAATAACCAAGGGATGGAGCTGAACATATTAATAGTTTAACTACAAAGCAAGTGGGAGGTGTTCCTTCTACTATGCTGTACTCGAGGATTCCCACACCTGCCACATTTTGGATAAAATACTCACCAAGGGAATTGGATCTAGAGAGAGCATCCAGTGGACAAGAGAGATGCTCTATAGCATGCAGAAGGTAGCTGGAGAAACTAGGCTTGTCTCGCCTGAGGAGCAGGTGAAAGGGGCAGAGGGGCGGAAGTAAGAGATACGTGGCCATCTTCAAATGCCTTACGCGTAGTCTCTGGGAAACGCGGGTAAGGTGTTTCTTAAATGATCTTATTCAGAAGAGGGAAACACCCTCCTCCATCGTAGTTTTGTTTAAATATAGAAGAATGAGTTTGGGAGTCTAAGCCAGCAAGGGAGATCTCTTCGTTTATGCAACAATGCCAGTCCGGTCCTTCATCCCGGAGGTGAGGGGCCCAGACAAGGCATTGCCCTCAAGGAACTCATCTTCCAGGGCCACAGGGCTGCCCTGGGCCACCCTGAAGCGGTTGCGGTGACAAGGAGTGTTGGGGGAGGGGCCGGCTGCATGTTTCAGTGCCAAGGCTCTAAATTTCGGGTGACTACCAAGATCTGGCCCATTGGTGTCCATCCTGCTGAAGGCTTTCTCTGGCAGGCTCCCCTCGCTGTGTCTGAGCACAAACACACATAAATACCTATCCTGTTTGCGTCTGCTCAGAACCCATCCCCTTTTATGCCTCGGACATAGTCACGTGATTCTGGCTTATCCAATTAGAGCAACTATTTTTCGAGGACTCACTGATTGGCTCAACGATGGCACATGACCCAAAATGGGCCAATGGGAGTCTGTGGAAGTTGAGGCAGAATTTCAGCAAGGGCTGCTGGGAAAAAGGCTGACACAAGAAAGCTTGGAGGTGTTGGCAGTTTCTTACCACCATGAAGGAACACCCAACAGCAGAGTTGACACACAGAAAAGCAAGACCAAGCAACAGAGAGAGAAAAATCAATATTTTTAGTTTCATGAAGGACTGTAAAATATTCATATTTGTATGTTATCCTGACAGCATTTTTAGAGCCACCTAGATCCATCCAGACCCGAAGCTGTAGCCTAAATCGTCTGTGGATGTGTGGTTTGAGGCAGTTTGAATTGTTTCTCGCACTTGTCTCCAAAAGCATTCTCTGATGGGAGACAGCCCTGTGGATAAAATGGTTCCTTCACCCGACAAACCTTGACGACCTTGTCGCAGAAGGGAACCATTTCTAGAGGGAGGAGAGGGGGGCAGTTCTGCCTCGGGGCACTCCCCAGAGGATTAGGGTGGAGCTGCTGGGCAACCCTTGCTGTGCAGGGCACTCGGGTTGAGGCAGGGGCAGCTTCTACAGTTATGGCGGCAGGTGGTTTCTGCGCTCTCTGCCGCCACCTCGGGCTTCCCCACAGGCTCCCTGAGGCAGGCAGCTGAGGCCCTGTGGGAGGGAACACAGCCGCGTCCTTTGATCATCATTATTGTTATTATTACATTAAAAAACACCTTCAGAGATTATTAAAATCTCAAGCAAGGACATGCAGGCCAGGCGGCCTGCGCTGCTGGTTCCCTTGTGGCAACCCCTGACAGGGCACTTGAGTTGAATAATAATGCTAATTTGTAGCTAATGAGCTCCCCTCTTCAGTTGGCAGGTTGGAGAGGGGCCGGCCTGGAAGGGCTCTGGAGTCACAGGGGACACAGGGCTGCCCTGCCGTTCTGGGAGGGGGTGTGGTGGGCCTGACCAGATGCTGCCAAGCTGGGGCCATGACACCTGGGAAGCCAGCTGGCCATCGCCCCGCATGCCCATCTCCAGCACCAGTTGCAGCGGCCTCTGCTGGCGGAAGCCAGCCTGGCAGGGGACAGGAACACTGCCTTGTCCTGCAAGCTCCCTGGTGCCTCTAAGCAGTCCTCCAACACACGCCCGGCCTCTGCAGGGGGTCAGAGGTGCAGGACGCAGCATCCAAAAGATGGGGTCATGTGTGAGAAAGGGAACCCGGAGCCCAGAGTACGGGCCAGGGAGCAGGATCTGCCTGCTGAGCCACAGCGGGCTGGGCTGCGTCACAGTTCACGCCACGGCAGTGATGTTTAATTTAAATTAGGGCCTTGCCTGGTGCATGATGGGGCCCCGCTAAGATCTCGTGTCCAACGAGCCATCCACCGCCTCAGAAAATAAGCAGAGCAAAGCCACCACGGTAGCCACTATCCTCTACGGCAAATGTCTGAGACCCGGAGAAAACTTCTTCAGCCAGTACATTTTCAGTTCCCGACAGGACCGAGGTGTGTGTCTGCAGCCTGCAGCCTGCCCCCTGGGGGCAGCAGGAACTGCTGGCACATAGAAATGGGAGCTCCTGGGGGTATGGCCGAGAGGAAGGCACCCATCATCCAACAGAGGCAGCAAGACAGTGCACTTCTGTGGTTCCAGGTCCATGGGAAGCCCTGGGTAGAGGACCCTGGAGCAGGGCCCCACATCCTTAGGGGTGCTGGGAGCTGTTGGCTCAAGCAATGGTCTAGGACTACATGGATCCAGACAGCCCAAGAAGAGTTGGGGCACCCCAGGGGCCCAGGGTGGGCTGCGGCACAGCCCCACGCTGGCCAAACGTTGCCGTAGCTCTCAGGCAGCCCCAGCACGCAGGGCTCTGTGCTCCCAGCCAGGCTGCACCCTGCACTTGCAGACAGCTGCCGCACATCTGGAACATCTGCAGCAGCTCACGCCGGCACCGCCAGCATGCCAAGCACTTGGCAGAGTCTTTCCACCCTCCCCACAAGACTGGCATTTGGGAAGGACACGCGCAAGAGAAGCCATTGTGCATGGCCGGGAGGTGGAGAGCAGCTGGCTGCAGGGCCAGGTTTAGCCACTCTCCAGCTGCCCTGAGGGACTAAGTCCTCCCTGGGCTCCCTTCCTCCTCCCACTGCTAGCAAGGACACTGAGCTGAGGCATCTTCCAGGGGTCGCTGGGAGAGTCTCTGGAGTCTCGCTGCATCCTGTTGTCCTCACCCAAAGATGCTCTGTAGAGTCTCCACAGAGCTCCTCAAAAGGGCAAGGAGCAGTGGTGAATTCATGGGCTTGGGAAGCAAAATTCAACTAAAGTCAACAGGCTTTGTTTCTTTTGCTCCCCGCTTCCTTCCTGCCTTCTTTCTGTGCTTGTCTTCTTCTCTCCCTGTCCCTCATCTTTTCTTCTTTCTTCCTCTCTTTCCTTCCTTCCCCCCTCCTGCCTTCTTTTCTGTTTTCCTCCTCTTCCTCCTCCCCCCTCTCTTCCTCCCTCTCCAGAACTTCTTAGTTCCTTCCCTGTGAATCTCTGAGACACAGGCAGGGGTCACAGTGTTGCCATCTGTCTTAGTTACTTTTTCCTCATTGCTGGGACAAATACCTGACACTGAAAATGAAGGAAGGCAAGATTTATTTAGCTCACAGTTACTGGAGGGGTCAGTCCATATTCTGCTGGCTCCCAGGCAAATAACAGCAGTTCATGGAGATGGAGCTCTTCCACAGTGGTGAGGCTGCGAAAGTCAAGCTCCTCTGAAGACTGGGACTTTTCAACTGAAGTGGGGCAGGGTGGCAGGAAGCTTTTCTTAATTCCTGGGCCCTGCAGGGCTGGGCCCCCACGCTGAGAACTGCTGAAGCTGATTCAGCCAAGTTGACACACGTCCTTCCCGGGAAGGCTGAACTCAGGGGCACCACAGTAACAAACATCTCCAAACTATCCCTGGCTCATAAAAACAAAGCCCTGTTTCTCACCTACTGTCTGTGTCCCCAAGGGAGCATCTGGGAAGTTTGCTTCTCCAAAGCAGCTTCCCAGAGAGGAACAAGCCCTGAGGGTCCCACCCAGCAATCAAAAAGTGATGTAACACTGTTGCTCACAGCTCATTGGCCAGAGCTTGGTCACATGACCTCACTCAAGGCCAATGGCAGGAGATGGTGTTTCCTTATTTGCCTGTGGAGATTTTAGCAAGACTAGACCAAGTGGAGCTGGATCAACCAGACAGGGCTGGTCCCACTGACCTCTGCGGATGGTTGCCATTTCTCTTAAGATGAGGTGACAGTAGGATAGGGACATAACAGGATCCAGAAACCTGGACCCTGTGTCCCCTCAACACGTCACCTCTGCTGGCCATGACTTTACCTTGTGTGAATGGGAACATTTCTGGCATGTTTTTCAGGGTCCACAAGGAGCCTGCCAGCTTTGCAGCCCCATTTTGCTCCACCTTCCTGCTCTTCTCTCCTTTGGTCCTGCTGGACTTTTCCTTTCAAAACATAGTTCAGGGTTGTATCAGTCAGCTGCAGCCACACTAGTGGTGTGTAACAAGCCAGCCCACTGCTCGGTGCTTCACAGGAACAAACACTGTTTCTCCGGCTAATGGTATGCAAGGTGGCTGGAGTGGCTGCCAGTTCAGCTTCAGGCTGGGGGTGCCTGGCTGTGCATCCAGACTCTCAATGGCCCTTCTCATAGTTGATGGACAGAAAGCGATAAACCAGCTGCCGTGGGATCTGCTTGTGTCCTATCCAACCAAAGCAGGTCATGTGGCCTGTTGACATCAACAGGTCAGGGAAGTGCCTGCCACCCACGTGGACAGGGGCAGGAAGTGATCACTGGCTGGACAGGTGTCCAAGGGCCCAGCGGTGCTGCCTCCTAGCTGCCCACAGCCTCAGGGCCTTCGCACATGTTGTGTTTGACCTGGGATACTTCACCAGCACCGTTCAGGTCTGGGCCAAGAGATGGTCTTGCTCAGAGGGGTCCCCCCTGACCCTGGGGCCCAGAGTCATTTCAGCATCTCAGGCCCACCAAGCTGCGTGGCATCCGCCCACCCCTCCTGAGTGCTTGGGATCCGCTCCTGGCCCCTTCTAGTCACCTGCTGTACAGCCAGGATTCAGGGTCAGTGAAGCTCCCACCAGGAGCAGGTGCTTCCCACGTGCTCTGCCAGCCAGGAAACCGGGGTCCTCTGCAGGAAGTTTCTGGGTTCTCACTCTTCGTGTGGGGAGCCAGGAGGGAACGATGGTGGGGCCCCCAACCTAGCCAATTCCTTCACTGCCAGGCCACAGAGCTGGCACCATCCACGCATCCTTGTGGTCTCAGAGGTCACAGCCCACCTATGGTCCAGGCTGGTGCTGCTTGGAGAATGATCTCCTGAGACTCAGCCCTAAGCCCCCTCCTGGGTCCTTCCGGTTTCATAAACATGTGGTCCCCAAGCCTAATTCTCCTCCTAAACCTCAGCACTGCACCCTGATGGACCCTACACTTTAATTACCTATTCAAATGTCATTTTTCAAATGAGGCAGCCAGCGTCATGCCAACAGGGATAAAAGAGTCGCGTCTGTCATGTGGCAGCCACTGCAGCATCTGCACAGAATGGGATTTCTGCTCTGAGTGCTGAGGGTGGGATCTGCTGGCCTGCACTCTGTCCCCTTGGATTCCTCTGTGTGAGCAAGAGGAATGGGGACTGGGGGGACCCAGCTGCCCAGAGCATCCACCCCAGGGTCCAAAAGGGAGACGACACAAGCTTGTTCTTCTGGTGCTAGAGCCAAAGAGGGGAACAGACCCCACTGCTGGGAAGCAGAGGGTGCCATCGTCATTGCCTGGGTGGAGACACCAAACAGAACGGGTTCCAGTGTTTGCTCTGCCGATTGCAAGCTGTGATGCCTCAAGCAAGAGATTTAACCCCTCAGAGACTCTGATTCATCAGTAGAGTGGGGAAAACAATTACCTAAATTCCAGGGAATTGGACCTTTTGCATACAATAGGTGTTTAATACTTGGGTTTCTTCATCCAGCAGTGTTCTGGTAGGATGGTTCTCCTGGCCCCTTTGGGCTTCATTCTGTCCCCCGCACATTCATCTGTCCCAAGCAGGGAAGGAGGGATGCTCCAGTCCCAGGTGGCAGCGTCTTTGCTACAACGTGCGACCTTGTAACAGGGGCTGGTCCTGCTCTCAAGGCGGACCCAGCACTCTCACTGTCGCCCAGTGTCAAGGCCCTTGGCCATGCCCCTCCGTGTGCTGCTGACCTGTGTGTGCCATGCTGCGCAGGAGATGGGTAGAGACAGGAACAAGTAGATGAAGAGTGCATCAGAATGGCCAGATAACAGAGATGGGCAGAGGCAGGAGGAGGAGAAAGTCCAGGCGCTTGGGTGTGGGGAGAGGGGGCAGGATGAGGGTCAGGCCCCCGGATGACTGACGGCCGCTCTCTCTTCAACTTCCTAGTTCAGAAAGTCTCCATGGCAGACCTGGGCAGAGGCCCAAACTGTCAGCTTTGAAGATGACTTGGGTTTAACAACACGTAAGTCACAGGTGACAAGGCATATTAAGTCATTGTGACCCAAGGGGTGGCTGAAGGGAGGAAGGGCAGAGAGAGTGTTACTTTTGAGAAGGGCTGGGAAAGGTTTGGGGAGGAATGTAAGCCTCACAGGAGAACAGACAGCCCTATGGGCTTAGGGAACCCCAGAGAATACTGGAGATGGGCCATTTAGGGGTGTCTGCTGCAAGGACCCCCCAGCTACCTCCCAAGCCTCCTTGGCAGAGATGGTAAGGCTTCTTGTTGTCTCCTGGAAGCCCTTTCTGACTGGCAGGGTCTACCGGCCCCACCCTAGGCTTTGGCAGAGGCGGTGGGGTGTGCATTCAGGGGCAGTAATATGGGATATACTATGGAGTAGGGTCTTTGGGGCTGGAACTCCTGGGCTCTAATTCCTATTTTTCCACTTCCTGTCTCTAAGCTGGGCTCTATGCTGCAGCTGTAAAATGGGTATGGCAACCCTGGTATTGGGGGTAAAGAAAGAGGCTCAGAATGAGAGGGTGTGGGAAGAACTCGCTCCACAACAGTTACTATTTTCAGTCCAGTGACACTATTCAGTGCCATCCTATATTCCCCAGGCTGTGCCCACGCCGTAGCCCTGTTCCCATCCACCTCCAGGACCCCAAGCCCTTCCCCTCACATCTGCTGTTTCCATGACACTCCGAGTTTGGGGAGCTAATTTTAATGAAGAAGATTGATTAACACTAAATTACTACCTTTCTTTTGTGTCCCTCCTGTCATTTAGAAACGGAAACAAAAGACATTCTTGAGCTCAAGTCAAACATTTACCAAATTAATTCTCAAGAAATTGTTTGAGATTTCAAGGGCTGGTGGTTGGGTTTTTCTTTCTTTCTTCTTTTTCCCTCCCTTAACTAGACGACATCATAAAGTAATTGCTTGATTAAGGGACGCACAGCTTGGAGAGTGACACATTTTTTAAAATTAGAACGCGTCTGCCAACGGACACGGTTATGCAACTGGTTTTCCCTTCCCCAAACAGCTCGATCTTCAAGGAGAAGTGACAAAAGAGACAAGGGCATGTGGAAAACCCAAGAAGCAGCAGCGGGACTGTGGCTGTGCAGACTTTGCTCCGTCCTGTCTCCCCAGGGCCTCTCTCTGCATAATACACAGAGCCATAGCTGTGTCCTACTCCACCTCCATCTACCCAAACAGCTCTCAGGAGATGGAGACTCAGGGATTCACAAGAGGACACCAGTTCAAACCCTGAGCCAGCTCCCATTGGATCCCATGGCCCTGGCTGGGTGCCAGGCAAACCGAAGGCCCCATGAGTCGAATGCTGTTCTTTGACCCAGCACAGACGACAGCACCATAAAGAAAGAAGAAGCCCTGCATGATGACAGAAAGGTGGACTGGGAAGGCAAAGGGCACCGCAAACCTTACCCACTGTCCCTGTCCCCGTGCCTCTCTTGTACCGAGTGTCCCTCGGACAGCCTTCTTGAGCCCCCGGCTGAAGGACAGTGTCACCCAGGTCAGTTTCTCCCTCTGCTCCACTGTACTTCATGCCAGGCTGCAAGCCAACAGCTCCACTCTTGTGTCCATTTCTGTGTGTATCATTTGTAGCAGCAGAGGCCGGGCCTCTCCATCTTGCTGTCTGCCTTTTTGTTGGCTAGAACAGAGCTTTGCTTGCTATTACACCACAATAAACATTTGCTGGTGAAAAAAATGTGTGTGGGGGGGGGAGGGTAGATGGATGGGGGATGGTGGGATGGTGGGAGGGATGGATGGATGGGTAGGTGGGTGGGTGGGTGGGTGGGTGGACAGACGGACGGATGGATAGATGGATGGTGGGATGGTGGGATGGTGGGATGGATGGTGGGATGGATGCATGGTTGGGCGAGTCAGTGGGTGAATGGATAGATGGTTAGTTGTGTGGTAGATGGATGGACGAATGATTGAGCAAGAATGCAACTGTGTAACTCCCACCCTGAAAAGGGCATACCCTCTTTTCTGGGATGAAACTCATTACTAGGCTGCTCTGACTCAGGTTACCTGGGGGAGGTGGGAGGGAGAGGAAGAGCAGGCCAAGCTAGCTGTCGGAGGGCAAGCATTCTCTTGCCCTTGTCCATGACCTTGAAGCCCTTCTTGGTTTTGCTTTCCCACCTGAAATGTGAGACAATCTAGGAGTTCCCTCTTAATTCTCATCATGTGGGGAGTCTGTTAAATAAATCCAAAAGGCCCAACCACAAAAGATTGCAGAGCATACAATTCCATTTACATAAAATGTCTAGAATAAACAATTTTTTTTTTGGTATCCAGAATCAAACTCATGAACTCCTGCTTGCCAGGGAGGCACCGTGCCACTGAGCTATAGCCGTGGCTAGAGTAAGAAGTTCTATCAAGACAGGAAGCGGGTTTGTGGTTGCTGGGGCTGGGGTGACGCGGAGCCTGGAGAAGATGTTAGCTTTCTTTTTGAAGGGATCAAGTGTTCTGAAATTCTAGTGACATCTCCACAACTTTGAGACTGTACTAAAGACCTCTGAGTTGTAAGTATATTATAGTTAGAAAATAAAATAAGAAGTAAGGGTGGTTTAATGAACTGGAAGTGAGTGATTAGTGCTGAAATGCTGGAGACCATGCTCGGAAGAAAGCTCCCTGTGCCGCCTGTGTTACCTGTGTCACCTGCACGAGCTACAAGGGGCATTTGAGAGCAAGAGGAAGTGGGGTCCAGGCAGCTCCTGGGTGCTCCACCCCAGAGAGCTTGCAGGGCGAGGCAGAAGATGTCACTGGGCTCCTGACCTCCCTACCAAAGCCACCAGCTCTCTGTGACACCTCAGTCCCAAGGCTGGTTTTCAGTTCCCTTTGGTGTAGAATCTGTCTCCAGTCCCACCAAGTGCAAACCCAGCTTCTCGCCCAGAAGACGAGATCAGTCTCAGATGAGCGCTTTCCCAGCATCCTCCACAGGGGGCGCTCTATCCCAGGCCCTTTGCATAAGTTTAACTCTCCCATGGGGCAAAACCACTGGGTAAAACCTCACTTTCCTGATGCTGTGCAGCCAAAGAAAGTGATTTGAATCCGATTGTGTGACCAGAGTCAGGACGGGGACCCAGCAGCCCAGGTGCAGGGCTTGTGCTCTTAACCCTCCCACTGTGCCCCTCACTCTGAAGCAGATGGCAGATGACCCAGAGGATCTGGTCCCTTCCTCAGCCACCATCTTGGATGCAAGCGGGGAGGGGGCCTTTTGATTTCCAGTCTGTAGCACAGGGCTAACACTGGAAGCTGAGGGAGCAAAGACTGGAGCCCTGGGTCCTGTCCCCAAGCAGTTCTGGGGTCCTACTTATAACACCCATGGTCACTGCCATGACAAAGGGTGACTCTTAGCAGATGCCAGTGAAGAGGTAGGCAGAGCACAGGTGTCAGTTCTCATAAGTCTAAAGCCATCCTGGGAGGGTGGTACAGCAGTTTGGGATTACGGATGGGGAAACTGGGGCATTACCTGGTGTGGTGGTGCACGCCTGTAATCCCAGCACTCCAGGAGGCCGAAGCAGGAGGATGGAAAATTTGAACCCAGCCAGGGCAATTTACCAAGACTGTGTCTCAAAAAATAAAGAGGGCAGCGTATAGTTCAGTGTGAAGGCCCTGAGTTCAAGCTCCAGTACCATCACACACAAAAAAAAAAGAGAGAGAAAGAAAAGAAAGACAGGAAGAACAGAAAGAATGAAAGAAGGGATTAAGAAGGGAGAGGGAGGGAGAAAGAAAGAAAGGAAAGAAGGAGGGAGGGAGGGAGGGAGGGAGGGAGGAAGGAAGGAAGGAAGGAAGGAAGGAGGGAGGGAAGGACTGCGGCTTGGAGAAGGGGTGGGTACTCTGAGGTTTGAATCCAGCTCTGTCTCCTCCGAGCCCTGCCCCCACCCCACAGCCCCCGCATGCAACTCCGCCCCTCACTCCCTGGCTGGGGCACAGAACCAGTCAATCTCTCCTAGCAGGGCGTTCCAGCTCTAAAAAGATGACAGTAAAACCTCCCCGCGGAGCTGCTACGAGGATTAAATGGAAACGCTGTGATATGATGGAGCTCGACCAGACATGACATAACATAAGGTAAATCTCACATAATATGTTTTATATAATATACTATAAATGATGTAACTCCCTCCATCGCCACGTAGTAGATTAAAACAGAACACACCTCCCCACTCCGGAGCGTCAGCTTGGTGAGGTGGAGCACTGCCCGCACCAGTGCAGGAGCACCCGGCGTGTCCTAGGCTTCCCGCAGGGCGCACAATGTGCTTTTGGGAAGGGGGACGAGCCCTTCCAGCACGCAGAAGGCACTGCCGTGTGCCACGGTTACCACGGTCAGAAGCAAACCCACCTGTGCCGGCACAGCCAGAGCCACACCACAGCGGGACCTGGCATGCGGCGGGGAGGAGTGGACGCCCGGACAAGGCTCCAAGACGAGGCTGACATCATCTGACACGAGGACGTCCTGTCCACACTAGAGATGGACAGCTGGCCTCCAGCATGTCAAACATCTCACCGAGTCCCTGGAAGCCCATCGCTCACACTCAGTGTTAGTCAGATGGCCGAGTGCTGAGACCAGCACGGAAAGCAGGAGACAGGGCTGGTAACACCGTCGAGGGTGAGGGTGAGGGTGAGGGTGGGGACTGGCCAGGGACAGCCACTCAATACAACCCCTGACGCTCCATGCCCCGCCTGTGTCAGGCCCCACCTGGAATGGCAGTGAGGAGGCCAAGCTCTCACAGTGGCACCGGTGCTCTGTACAAGGAGGCTGGGTCATCCTCCCCTTGGGGAGGTGACACGTCCTTCCACACTAGCTGGGGACTGTCCAGGGAGGAGGCTCCCACTGCAGCTCCTCATCGGGTCCCTCGTCTGAGGCTCCCCAGCCCCAAGGACACCCAGGCCCTGGGTCTGTAGGGCGCAGGGTGAGGATGCATTTCACGGTCGGTTAACGCGCCGCGAGCACTGTAGGGATCCGGCTGCCTCTGCCCGCGGCTCGTCAGCTGTCTCTGTCCCTTCGTGCTGTTGTACCAGAATGTGACCCAGCTGGTTTGTAAAGAACAGAGACTTACTTCTCAGGGTTCTTGGGGCTGAGAAGTCCGATATCAAGGGTGCTCCCCTGGACCGGGGCCTTCTTCCTGGGTCATGCCCCGGCGCAAGGCAGAAGGGTGAGGACCATGCGCATGCGCGACGGAGTGAGGGGCAAACATGTCCTGACAAAAGCCCCCACCCCGGGGGGGGGGGAACAGTAAGCCATTGCTGGGGCCTCAGAGCCACCTGACCTCCCCACACTGCTGCGCTCATTATGGGGCGTCAGTTTTCGACACATGAACTTTGGGGACACATTTGGGCCTCTGCATGATTTGGGCTGCAGAACTGCGCTGGGCCTCCCAGGTGGAGGCACAGGGGGGCAGGGGGACGCAACCCTGCGCACACTCCCCCACCTCCAGGCAGATTTAAGATACGCAAATATCCTGGGAGCCAGAGCACGGCTCTGCGCTGAGGGGCCCCCAGGGCAGCGGAAGCCCACGGAGAGCTGCGGAAGCCACCATGTCTCAGAGCTTGGGGTCGGGGGAGGGGAGTGCGGGGGGAGGGGCAACTGGCGCAGGAGCAGACAGAACCTAGGCCTGACCTAGGTGGGTGACTCCAGGACATGGGCGGGAAGATGGGACCAGGACGTGCCTGGGCGAAGAGAAGCAGAAGGGGACTTAGTGCGGCTGGAGAACTCGACTTTGTGGAAATCTGGGTCTGAAATGAAATGAGCCTTCGGGGATGGGATCTAATATCGTCTTGGAGCCTTTGTCTTCATTTAGGGCGACGGGATTGCATTTATCGCGGCTTCTCCCTTCGCCCCAGTTACATTTATTCCGGATTTATTCACTTATGAGTCTCGCAACAAGAACTTGAAATGAGTAAATGTACTTTTTTTTCCTGAGCTACATTAATTTTGGAGTGAGATTTATCCTGCCCGCTGCTCCTCTTCTGGGTTACTGATGAGCTGCGGAGGCCTCTGCGGGGCTGCACCAGGCAGGTGAGGCTGAGCCCTCCGTGCGCGCAGAGGAGCTGCGCCAGCAGACGCGGGAAACTGCCGGCTCGTGGCCGGGTGGGGCGGAGGGCTGTGCAGCGGGCCATACAAAGGGAAGTCACCCGCGCTGCAGCTGCTCTCTGAAGTGAGTCCCTGCCCTCAGGAAAAAAAAAATATATATATGCAGAAGTTCTACTTTCTAGGACCTGTGAGCACGTGCCGAATGGAAACTGAGTCTGCAGAGGTAATTAGCGCTACAGCAGTGCTAATTGAGCAGAATGAGTGTCCTCATACGGAGGAAGGTCAGACTCCCCTAGGGAGCAGCCCCGTGGTGACAGGCACACGCGGGCGTGGGGCGGAGCGTGGGGTGGCCTTGCTTTATCTCAGCCCCTCTTCTCGCAACTAGCTCATTAGACCAGCGTTAGACCCTTGTGAGGACAGCGCCCCCAAAGGCCTTACCCCTTTCTTCATGGTACTCCCACCTCTCAACACTGTTGCACGAGGACACGGAGCTTCCAGCTCACAAAAACCTTTGGAGAACAAACACATCCAACCCACACCCAAACCATAGCACCAAGGAGCTCCATGAATCCCCAGTCACCACCGGAAGCGAGGAAGGATTCTCCACAGAGACTCAGCTGCGACATGGCCCCTGACCCTTGTATCTTGGGCATTGGCCTCCTGGGAGAGAATAATAAATTTCCATTGTTTTAAACCACTCACCTTGGCACTTGCTTATGGCGGCCCCAGGAAACCAACTCTGTGCGTCTGTGGGATGAATGCAGGGATGCATGAATGAATGAATGAATGAATGAATGAATGAGTGAATGAATGAATGAGGGTCTTCATTGAGAAATCCTATCCTAAGGTTCTTGGGATGAAGAAGGCTAAGACACTATTCTACTTTCAAGAAATTTGTCTTACAGGTACGAGGATCCCCTTCCATGATAGGGCTATTTAGGGTCCTGAGATGAGTTAAAAGAAGCCAATGATATATCTTGTTTATAGAAACTAAGGGTTCTCGTATTCTCATGCGATTCGTGCACCACAGAGACAAGCAATGAGATTCCTCAACTCCTATCAGTGTTTTGTGCTTCTGACCACAGGGGTCATGAGCTCTACGTCCTTCCCCCCAGTTTAGTGTTTCCATTCTGCCCTTGGCCAGACACCCAGCCCCACCCCTACCTATTGGTTCTTGACTGTTAAGACCCAGCTCATCACCTAGGGAAATGAGAATAGAATTTAAATACTAGGGAAGGCAAACACTGGAGAAAAAGGAGAGACCCCTGACCTGGTCCCTGCTGGAGCAGTGAAAACTCCAGACACTGCTGCTCAGGTGCCAGGAGCCCAGGACTATCCCCAGGATGGCTTCAGGCATCACAGTTCCTGTCCCTGCTGATGTACCTCCCTTTCGATCACTCGCCTGTTCTCTCCTGGGGCTGTCAATCTCTGTTCAGTGGATCAGGGCAGGGTCACATCACTGCTGCCCTAGAGCCCCAGCATCCATCTCAGTCCACCCACAGTGACGTCATCCTACACCTGATGCTGCCACCTGTAACATAGTCCCCATGCCCAGTGCCAGGGTGACAATAAAGTGCTTGTGAGCATATGACAAAGATGATGAGTGGCTGAAGGACTGGACTTGTGAACCAGGAGGTCCTCAAGAAGACAGGGGGTGGATGGATGAAGGCAGCCCTCGAGCACACTTTCCTGAACACCCAGCCTTGTCCAAACTGATCGATGTCACTTCAGGCCACCCAGGAGGTTGGGATGTAGGGGGTCTGGTGGGACGCCTGGCCTGACAGCCTGTGTCAGACCAAATGTGCCTATTATTTGCACATTTAGTGTGGGGTGGTGTTGGGGTTTGCACCTAACAGGTCCCCTAAAGGCTCATGGGGACACAGGCAGGGCTTTGGGGGGGTGATCAGAACATGAGGGCTCTAACTTCATCTGGGGGTTAATTCATTGATGATCCATTGATGACCCAGTAGTTACCCACTGATGACTCCTGAGAACTCAGGAGGGACCTGGCCCCAAGGGGTGGAGATGGAGCGGGACCTTGGGGGCTGTCTTTTCCATACCCTTTGTTGCTGCTCCTTCTCCTCTTCTCCTCTTCCTCCTCCTCTGCCCCATCTTCCTCCTTTTTCTCCTCCTCGTTCTCCTCTCATTCCCCTCTTCCTCCTCCTTCTCTGCCACCTTCTATTTGTTTCCCCCTCCCTCTTTTTCTCTTCTCTCATTGCTCTCCCTCCCTCCCCACTCCTTCCCAGTTGTCATCAGGCTAGGACACTGCCACTCTCTCTTCACCTTGATGCTCTGCCTCCCCACCCACCCAGAAACAATGGAGCCAGCCAACCAGGCACCAAAGCCATGGCCTGGACAAACCTTTCCTCCTATAAGTTGTTTTTCTTGGGTATTTTGCCACAGCAATGAAAAACTAACACTGGCAGGAAGCGTTAAGACCCAGGGTGGAGCATGTGCTGGCCTCACAAGGTACCCGTTCCCACCATCAAAGGACCTTAAATATCATTCTTTGCCACATGCTAAAATAGTGAAATTAAGGTGACCTTGCATGGCGTTCTCTCCACTCCTGGAGGCTGAGCCCTGGTCCTGTTGTGCCCAGCAGTCCTGCCTAGATGTCTTCCACACAGCCGATCCTACCATGCCCTTTGTCTTGGTTCCTTTTCTCACATCTGGGACATTATAGCCAACAACAGCCACCACTTAAAGAGGAGAAGTTCATTTTGGCTCAGATTCAGAGGTCTCAGTCCATAGCTGGCAGGTTTGAGGGCAAAAACAGCACAGTGGCAGTCTCCGCCATGGGGGAAACCCTCACTCTCTACAGCAGCCAGACTGAAGAGTGGGTGGGAGGAGCCAGGGAGACCGACCCACAGATGGGTACAGCACCGCACGATGCAGTCACCCTTGGGACGCATGAGATTTGGGGGGACATTTCAGAACACTCTCCCAGCGCCCAGCCGCCCAGGGGCAGCTCCAGCAGGAAACTGGCCCGGCTATTTTGCTCCACTGGATGAACTGGTAACATCACTGGATTTGGGCAGATAGATGAATTACTTCCTGGTGGGTCGGGCGGCTGCAAGTTTCTTGTCTGGGAAGAGCAGGGAGGCTTCATTTGCAGCACAAGCTACGTCCTTGTGATGTGGGCCGAGCCAGGTGCTCAGCGCTCCCTGCCCCTCCCTATCTTGGCATCTTCTGGCCTGGGCACCTGGGCCAAGGGCCCCCTGCTTTTCTCCATCTTTGTGTGGATGCCCGTGCCCACCCCCACCGGGGCCCCTCCCTCCCCCACCGACCTCAGTCCTGCGTGTCTTCGTGGGTGCACAGTTCTTAGCACTCGGCTCTCCCTGCACCTGCACCTGCCTCTGCCTGCCCTCACAAATCCTGATACATTGACACTTACTGTTGCTCGTCTGTGATCACACCAAATCCACTCAACAACCTGATGAGGTGGATATCTGTGTTACAGGTGAGGAAACCGTGGCCCCAGGGTGCTCCATAATTTGCCAAGAGTTATGGCAAGATGGGCATGGGGTGCTGAACAGGAAGGAAAACCCAGAGATGACGCAGGACATCAGCAATTCATCGTGGTGCTCCCACTTGCACTGCCTTAGATGTCAGTTCCCTGGGGGGCAGTGGCACCTTCCCTCCCTGCCCTTGGGCAATGTGACCAGCCCCTTCCCCCGAGCAGTGGGCACCTTGGGTACACTTCTCCTGTCTTTATGGTAGGTTATTATTAGCCAGGCTATGGGCTGGAGAAAGGACTCCGTGGTTCATCACCTCCCCCTGGGTCTGACATGTGGGGCTTCTATATTTTGACAGAACCAGGGATTGAACTCAGGCCCTTGCACTTTCCAGGCAAGCACTTACTCTACTGAGCCATCTCCCTGGCCCTGGGGCCTGACATGCTAAAGCCACGCGTTTCATGCCAAATGGTGATCCCATCATGGTCCCTGGTCCTGAGCTGGCATGCAACTGACAAGAAGGACAGGGAAGACATAGATATAAGCTCAGGAAACAGGAAGTTTCAGGTTCTAATGTGGGAAAGGACCCTTGTGCTGGGATTCAAAAAATGTCTCTCAGTTCAGTGTCTACTTGCCTATAGACACTCTTTCTTAGAAGGCTCAGAGTTTGCTCCTCCTGGGTCCATTCCACAGAAAAAATAGTTGCTATCAGAATCCCAAATCTGTCTCTCAGGGGCCCAGGCTGGGCCACCCATCTGACAATAATCAACATCAATGACCAGGGAGAGAAAGAGTATTGATTGATTCAGTCTAGATAGAGGTACAAAGTGTATGCTGATTGGCTCGGTCTAGATCACATGCCTGCCAAGGAGTGGAGCATCCTCTGATTGGCTCAGTCTAGATCACATGTCCAAAAAGGACAGAGCCAGCACCATCCAACCAGAAGGCCTAAAAGGAGCCGGGCATTGGGGGAGAGGCAAGGTAGCCTCCCTAAGACCCTAGGGAGGCACAGAGATAACTTTGCCAACCCAAACTCTGAGCCCTCTTGGACCCTAAATCCAAGGGAGTGGGATACCATCCAGAGCAGAATTCTGAGTTACAAATCAAACGTACGGCTCTGCCCGCAAAGGTCCAGGAGGCATGGGCTGACCTGACCGGGTGGGGATTTCCATCTGCTCTCACTTGCTGGCAGCCGGCAGTATAAGCAGAGAAAGCCAACTGATCAGAGAGAGTGAGACCCAGCAGCCACCCTCGCTCCATTCGTCCACTGAGCTGCATTATCCAGATGACCCAGAGGAGGGATCTGTGCAGGAAAATGCTCCTTCCCATCTCAGCTTTTTCTGGCCACTGCCCAGACACTTTTCCAAGAGTTGTGTGCCAGAGCTGCCCTAAATGTCCCCATCACACAGGCCTCGCGGGAGAGAAATTCTGGTTAGGGACCCAGACTTTGAAGCCGCGTTCGAGCCCCACCACTTCACTGGCTCACTTAACCACTCTGCTTCTGTTTCCTCCTCTGTAAAATAGAAGTGAAAAATAGCTCTTAGCTCACAAGGCTGCCGAGAGGACTGGATGAGTTAAAATATACGAGATGCTCACTCAGCCTGCAGAGACCATGCTGCCGGCGTTACGTAAGCGCTCCCCAGGGCTCCCGTGGTCAGCATTCAGCAAACGCTGGCACTGGGCAAGGCCTGGACTGGCTGCCCCGTGCTCACTCACAGCTGCACCAGTGACAGGCGCTGTGCTGGGCCCACGAGTCCAGCTGCACAGGGGAGGGGAGCCGGCTCACTCTGCATGTGGGAAAGCAGCCTCCCTTCTTCCCCTGTGAGCTAAAGGTGTGAGGTGACTATTTAAAGGCTACTAGAGCGGCAGGCAATGTTAATGACGTAAAATGTTGAGGCCGAGGTACAATCGTTTTCCTCTGCTGTACTCTGATCAGATCATTCAATGGGATTTTTTTTTAAATTCAGGTTTGACCTTTGAGGGAAGATAGTGATCAAGGTGACCCAAAGTAAGGTAAGGGTCCGGTGTCGGGAGCCTAAGACATGTCACGCGAGGAAGAGGGGGCGTGATCACGTCATACTCTGCGTGTGCAGTACTCCAGTTTTTCTGCAGGATGGAGCTATTCACCCTCTGTGAGTCCCAGTGGTATAGAACAGTGTACCTGGATGCCTTTGCCACATGCAGGAAGCAGTCAGGCCCTGCAACCACACGATGAAAGAGAATTGGTGTTAGGAAGCGAGGTAGGACTGCCAGTCCGGGTAGCCTCTACCCAGGATCCCGAGGAGGAGGTCTGCAAAGGGCTTCATCTCCTGCACCATCCTGCCACTTGGTGTTGGGCAAGTTGAGTGTTTGATGTTTTAAAACATGAGACTTGGAGATGAAGCCCGGTGAGAATGAGCTCCATTATCGATTGGTGATGCCTGCAGTGAGCACAGGAGGGAAAGGTAGTGGATGGCACGCACACCTCAGGCTCCTTTACCTGCTGCTAAATGGTACTGAAGTTCGGACTCCTCACCCTGCAAGGTCTCAAGAAGCCTCTCACTTGGGAACTGCACCACTGCCAGAGAAAGTCCAGTCAGAAATCACATTTCCAGGAGGCAGATCAGGCCTCTGGAAGGCAGAAAGGCCACTGGGGCAGATCCACTCCAGACTGAAACTTCAAGCAGCAAGTAGAACCCAGACTGGTCCCCAGAATCTGAGGGTGCTTGGTTGATAGCGACAGGCATTGGAGCTGGGCAGGCCCAGATTTGTGCCCTGAAGGTACCTTTTGTGTGTGGTGGGCACAGAGCAAGTCACTTTGCCTCTAGGGGTTCTGTTCTGTCAACTGAAAAGCAGACAGCAGTGAAGTAAAATGGCATTTACAACAAGAGCTCCCGGTGTGGGTGGGATAACAGGCGGAGATTTGCCCTCCTGTCTGGAGCAACAGCAAAAAGGCAAAAATATATAAAACTCTTGTTTGTTTTTAAGACACTTTCATCAGAGAGCGGAGAGGCCTGACCCTGTAGAGCCAGGAAATGGACAAGGCAGCCCTTACCTTCTCTGCTCAGTCACTAAAAAGCGCTCCCTGGTGCTGGCTGAGGCAAAGGTTTCTTAGACACATCACTGAGAATCCATCAAAGAGCAAACTGATGAACTAGACTTCCTCCGAGTGAAAGTCCTCTGCTCTTTGAAAGATATCGTTAAGGAAATGAAGAGATTACAGTAGGACGGGAGAGGAAATACTTGCACACCATCTATCTGCTAAAGAACTTGTATCTGGAGTAGGGAAAGAATTTGCAGAGCTCAGTGCTGAGAAAATAAACAGCCCAAGCGAAAATGGGCAAAAGATTTCAACAGACATTTTGTCAGAGAAGCTATATGGTTCTTAAATAAATCCACAAAACATGCTCCATATTATTAGGCATTAGAGAAATGCTGAGGAAAGCCATAAAAAGAAATCAACATACTGATTAGGGTGGGTGTATTGAAGACTGGTGAGGGTGTGGGTCAGCTGGAATCTCACAGGCTGCTGGCAAGAGAGTGAAACACTGCCCGCATTTCACCCATTTGCTGCTTATTAAATTGAGCATGGTTTACCATACAATCCAGTCATCCCGAGGTATTTACCCACAAGAAAGGAAGGCATGTGTTCACACAGAGAGGTGCACACAAGTGCTCAGAGAGGCTTTATTCCTGATCATCAAAACCTGGAGAGGATCCAGTGCCTGTCAACAGCAGAGTGGATAAACAGACTGTGAAGAAGCCACGCGGTGGAAGATTAGCCAGCAGCAGAAAGAGCGTGGGGCTGGTCCTCCACACAGCACGGCTGAATCTCAAGATCCTTGCACCCAGGGAAATGAGCTGCACGAACACCACTCCGGAATGTGTGACTGCGCTTAGTAGGTGTCAATAGCGATGGGGGGGGGGCAGCCAGACCTGGACCTGCCTGGGGGAGGAGATAAGCGTTACCACAGGGGCCCGGGAAACTATTTGGGGTGCGGTGTGTGTGCTCACCACCCTGATGTGCTGATAGGTTTCTGAGAGTGTACTGAACGTACGTCAGAATCTTTCACTTTAAAGACGTGTGGGTCCGAGGGTGGAGAGAGTGGCACAGGGGTTCCAGGGCGGCGGGCGGGGGCTCTCCAGAGCTGCAGAGGTGGGAAGTCACCTTGGCGCTGGTTGACTCCCCAGGGTGGTACCACCTGCTCCCCTTGGCCGACGGGGCTGCTGAGCCTGGGATCGCTGGGCCCCTGCTCAATGGCCGCCACCCCTGTGACTTGAGAAGCTTTACTGCCTGCAATAGCTGCTCCTGACTGCACGTCTGGCCTCTGGCCTCCGTCTGCAGGGTAGGGCCTGGGGACAGCTCCAGGTGCCCCTCAGAGCTCAGGGTCAGGCAGAGCTCCAGGAATAAGGCTGTGGGGTACGGGGAGCAAGGGCCCTAGATCTTCAGAGCAAATCTTCAGGATGAAGCCAAGGGGCTTGAGCAGCCTCTTTAGAGGCTGTGTGGGTCTGTGGGCAAGCAGAGCAGATCCAGAAAAAACATCGTATAGGAAGACTGCCCCATGCCAAGAGGCATCAAATAGCAATCCCACACCCTGGGGCCCTGATCTTATTTGGGAAAGAATGGCTTATAGATAAGATTGAGATGAGGCCAAATCTCTGGAGTAGTAGGACAGGTCTCCTAAACCCATGACAAGAGTCCTTAAGGAAGAGACAGTGAAAGAGCCGAGAAGAAGAGAGGAGGCGTGAAGATGGGGGGCTACAACCTTAGAAAGGAGACACTGCTCCCCCAGAGCCAGGATCCACAAGGGACCTGGGGGTGGGGCCCAGTCCTGCTCACTCTGGAGTTTCCACTTCTGGCCTCGGGACTGAGAGTTGTCTGTCTGCTGTAGCCGCTTGTCAGGGTGGCCTTGGGAAACCAACACGGGTGTCTGGCACGAAACAAACCTGAGTGCTATCCCCAGCAGGGCTGCACCTGGCACCACTGCCCACCGGAGGCCAGCCGCAGCCCAGTCACTCTGAGAGCTGCAGGCCGGGAGGGGCTGCAGCTGGCACGGGGGTGACAGCATCACTGCCCCGCCAGGCACAGCCTTTCCCCAACTACGTGATAAGCGTGCCCCTGCCAGCCACACGGGAGGCCCCTGAAGCTGGGACCATTCCGTTGACTCGGATGTGACTGCTACTTCTGGAGCCCACCCAGGAATGGCCTGTGGTGGGCAGTGAGTAGGGGATGCTTTCGGTGATGCCGTTCACTTAGACTTCAGTATCATTTTCAGCTTGACCTAATCAGCGTCCAAGTGTTCACCCAATGTGGAGCGTGGAGAGGGCAGGTGGTGGTGCATGGAGAGAGACGGCCCAGGGCCGAGCACAGAGGCAACGGCTGGCAGGAGCGTCTTCCTCCCTGCTCTGCAGAGTCACAAAGAATGCTTTAGCTTGACGTGGCCCCAAAGCCGTGTCCCCAGCCTGAGACATGATGGGGAGCTGGTGGAACCTTCAGGAGGTGGAGCTAGCAGAAGGAAGTTAGGTCCCTGGGGATGTCTTTGCAGGGGACACTGATACCCCATCTCCTCCTGTCTCTTTCTTTCACGTCCTGGTCACCAGGAGGTAGGCAGCCTCCTCCCCTGACACTCTGGTTTGCTGAGATCCACTCGGCATCAGGATGGTTCTGAGGCTGTGGTGGAAAAATGGCCCCAGCCCTGCTCTGGGTAGACTCCATGACTGCGTGGTGGGGGTCCCTCCCCTCTTCACTTCTGTTGACCCAGCAAGAAAGTGAGGCCAGTCAGTTTCCTGGGCAGAGAGAGTCACAGCATCTCGGCCAGGCTGTTAGCTTGACATCAAAAGCAAACTTACCACACTAACAAACCACTCCTGGGTGCCCTGGCACCGTCCTTTAACCTCCTCCCAGCCTCAGTTTCCCCACAGATGGAGGAGGAAGTCATTGCTACTTCTCGTCCTCTGAAGATTCTACCGGGGACTGGTCCATGAATGAGAAGAACCAATGCCCAGAACTTCCTGAAACAGCCTGAGTGCAACCAGCCATGTCTGCTCATTTTTTCTTTTCTGCCCCCAAAGGCCTGGGTCTGTCCCCTTTACTCTCTGGGGACAGAGCTGTGCAAGTGGCTTTCTGGAAAGAGAAGTCAAATCAGAACCTTCAGCTCTAGGCCTGGAACAGAAGGGCCTTAGAGGGTAGAGAAAGGGTGTCTCACCCAGGATCTACACCAGAGAGGGGTGGAGGCAGCAGCCGTCCCAGAAGGCATGGGGATCTGCTGGGCCATCTCTCCACATTCTCCATGATTAGGAGCCTTGAGTTTTCCTGGGTCCCCCAAACATCTGACACATCTAGCTGAGAAGGGCACCCTGCCTTCCACGACGGACGCAAGCTGTTTCCACTCAACATGTGCCTCCCTGGCACTCCAAGGAGCTGTGGGGTGGGTGCCAAAGGGCTCCCGATCCCCAGCACTTTCCATCCAGATGTGAAGCTCTCTACATCTGGAAAAGGAAGGCTAGCTCCTCCTAGTAAAGTCAAAGAACAAAGCTCCGGAACAAGACAGTGGGGAGGAGAAACAGGCACAGGGCTGTCCTGAGAAGCCGTAAACCCTGAGGCCACCCCCCTCCTTCTGGCCACTTTTCGTTCGGCGTAGTCCCACCCCTGCAACCGTCCACTGCTCTGTGCCAGCTGAAGACGAGGGACATCAGCAGAAAACAAAAAAAAAAAAAAGGAAAAATGAATGGCAATGATTCTCTGATGACCACTCACATAAATGTTCTTGTTTCGTATCTTTTTTTCTCCTGATTCATTTTTATAAGAGCTCAACCCTTCTAGTTAGCCACGCTTTGGGCGCTGTGTTAAGCTCCTGACCACTTTATCTTGTTTAATCCACGAGGCTGCATGATAGTCTGTACCATCAGAAGGGCCTTTTACAGGGGAGACCGGAAGCACAGAGAGGTTAAGGGGTTTGCCTGAGGCCCCGCGGCTACAGGGATCTGAAAGCAGACTTTAAACCAAGATTGACTCCAGGCCCTGTGAACTCCCACCCCACAGCACACAGTTCCCACCAAACAGACTGGCCCAGAAGGAAAGGTGATTTATCCACAAATTTTACCAGTGATTCCAAAGCCAGAGAACGCCAGGGTATAGCTCTAGTTTGAGAACAATCTCCACAGTCTGGGCTTAAGGGAGTTCGAAGAAAGAGGTCAGGGAATGCAGGATTGGACTGTGTCAATCTAAACATCCCAGAGTCTGCTCATCGCAGATTTTCTTACATTCATATTTTAACATATTGCATTAAAAATGATTCCCTCTGACTGCTGACCTTGCATGTTCCCTTCGCTTCTGCCCCTGAGGAGCCCCCTACTCTAGTATTGGCCCTGAGTCACAGAGACCCCACTTGTGCCCATTCAAGGGTGGATGAGAAGGAGCATTGATCCCCAAGCCCCATCTCTGGGATGCCCACAGGGGCCTGTGGAAATAAGACTTTGGGAAGCTCAATCCCCAGGGGATGGGAGCAAGCAGAGGCTGTGGACAAGCACAGCAGGGCAGAGGAGAGGACGGACGTGTCACACTTACTGGCCTGGGCTCACCCCTGCCTCCGGAACTTACTCTCAATAAGTCACTTTACCTCTCTGGGCCAGCCCTGGGAAGGTCCACCCCATGTGCCAGCTGTTAATATTGTCACTGTCGTAACTGCCATGGAGAAGCCTTGAGCACCCGAGCACTGGAGCCAAAAGGGGGCAGAGGCGGGAGCAGCCCTGGGTGCTGTAGGAGGGAGGTAGTGCCTAAGGCAGGGCCCCTGGGGATGGTGAGGAAGGACGGTGACGTTCCGTGCAAGGGACACCAAGCTCCTTGTCAAACCTGACACTTGGAAAATTAATTTTTAATTGTGATAAAATATGTATAGCATAAAATTTGCCATTGTCCCAGTGTTTAAGTGCACAGCACAGTGGCATTCCACCCCCTGACACGAACGTGCTCGTATCAGTACTGGACACCTCCTGAATTCTGCAAAACTAAAACTCTGTGTCCCTCAAACAATTTTCCCTTCACCCCATGCCCCAGAAGCCAATATTCCATATTCTGTCTTGCTGAATTTGACTACTCTGTGTACCTGAGATAAGTGAAATCACACAGTATTTGTCCTTTTGTGACGGGCTTGCTTCACACAGCATAGTGTATTCAGGGCTCATCCATGTCACAGCATGTGTCAGAATAAAAGATGAAATTTGTGCGAGTCTTGGGGACTATCTGGAAATGAATAGATGGATGATTGGATGGATAGGTGGGTGGGTGGCTGCAAAAGGATGGATAGATGGATGAATGAATGGATGGAAGTGTGGATAAAGGTAGGAATGGATGGATGGGTGGACAGATGAATGGATGCTTGGATGGGTGGGTGGGTGGGTGGGTGGATGTAAAAGGATAGACAGATGGATATATCCATGGATAAAGGAAGACATGGTTGGATGGATAGATGGATGGATAGATGGATGGATGGATGGATGGATGGATGGATGGATGGATGGATGGATGGATGGATGGGCAAGCAGGTATCTAAATGGATGCACTGAAAGGTAGATGATAAGATAGGATATCACACTACTCTTGGGTAGCTCACCACCTAGATAAGGACTCAAGGACCAATGTGCTTAGACCCTTAGACGGTGTCACAGAGTCATGCTGGACACATACAGAAAACTTCCCAAGGACTCTGGGGAAGGCATGGTGAGGCTAGCTTCCTCCCATCCTTCCCAACAACACAGCAGCTAGGGACGAGGGCCAGCCCGGTTCTCAGGTGGAGGGGAGAAGAGGTGGGCGCTCAAGACACAGGACGGCACCGCGCCGAGGCCCACGTGGGCAGGCACAGCAGAGAGGCCATGCTGGTTTCCACCAGGTCCCTGGACATCTGGAACGGGGGGGCCTGGCTTCAAGGCCAGAACTTCCTAGTTACTCACCAAGTGATACCGACAAGTGGCTTCACCTCTAAACCTCTGTTTCCTGAACTGAGAGTAACAGTGCTTCCTACTTCTGAGAGTCTGAGGGACCTGTAAAACCTTGAAAGTGCAGGGCCAGGGATATAGCTCAGTGGCACTAGGGCCCATCTGGCAAGCACAGATTTTTTACCACTTCCTGGTAAAAAAAAAAAGGCAAACCATGAAAGCATAGCAATGCTCAACATAAAGGGGGGTGCTCAAGAAAAAGTCATCTTAGACACCTCCCTACCAGCCTAAGCCCCTCTCCACTCTCCTGCAGAGGGTGCCCTCCTGGGACCCTGCCCCTGTGCTGATTGGCTGGACTGTCTCCTCCCCAACTTATTATTATTATTCTCTAACATACACCTACCATCACTTTATTCACGAAGACTTGAATCGATTTTGCCATAAACCTCCATGAATTCAGCACGTGGAAAAAAATAACATTGATCCCCCTGCCTCATAATTTGTCTCCACGCTGTAAGGCCTGCTAATGGTTTTCCCAAAGATTTATATTGGGGAGCTGGGGACCCAGCACTGCCCACACCCGTTGCATGCACCGCCTTCACACTCAAGATGTTCCCTGGCCATTTTGTCCCCTTGGATGGAAATGGGCAGGTGTGGGGACTGGTGACTTACCTGCTGACACTTGCTCAAGACAAAGGAAAGAGACAGGGGAAAAGGAGTGCAGAGAGAGAGAGAGAGAATTCAGGGGAGGGAGAGAGGGGACTGTTGAGGAAGGAGAACAGACATCGCCCATCACTGAGGATCTGCCCTGAGTCGGGCAGGTAGAACTTACCTTTCCACCTCTGAGCCCCATAATCGTAGCAGTGGTATTGTCAGCCCCATCAGAAAGGAATCTGGCTCCGAGAGGCTGGGCCACGTGTCCAGTTTCAAGCAGTTCACGAAGGGTGAAGTCAGGATTGCAGCCCGGCTGTGACAGGAGCCTTGGGCTAGGAGGCCGTTTCCTCCCTGCAGCATGGGGTATGTTGTCCGGCGCCGCTCCCGTCCCACGGAAGAAGACACTCAGACACTCATACGCAGGGTTCAGCAAGCCTTTATGGAGTGGGATGCAAGCCTCTACATGTGTCCGCTATCCGCGGCTCCTACCGTGCAAGCATGTGCAACTTCCTTATGCAACAGGTTATATAGTATACACAATCCAATCAGGGGGAGCCACGCAGCGCCCGCGGATAGGCCCTCGGCGACAGGGTGATTCATCATAACTAAATAAGGCGATGAGTTGTACAAAAACAAGAATCAGGAAGCAGGATATGGGCGCCATCTTTGCAGACACGATGGGCGGGGGAGCGAGGAGCGGGCGCCATCTTGGCTCGGCTCCCAACATCTCCCTCCTTTTGTTTTACTAAGAAGGCAATAACCAGCGATACACGAGTGAATATAGTGGCTTGTACCCT
>PVKA01026915.1:0-31151 GCA_004027165.1 Ctenomys sociabilis
TTACTCTGTGCCAAAATCAAGAAACTTATATTCATATAATTAGAATTCTCAAAGTGGGGACAGGCAAAAATATTTAAAGATTAAACATTTCCGAATTTATTTTTTTATTTTCCATAATTTTATTGAAGAACAAATAGCAATGAGAGTTTCAAATCAAATTAGTAGAACAGATTCAATAATTAATACATTGCATATTTGTTAGGAATGAACACTTACATATATTTACATAGATATTTAGAAATCCATCCATATGCAGCATAGTAGCATTGTAGCGTGGCTGTCTTGTGACATTTTTTTGTCTTTATTTTTTATTTACTTCCCTTTAAATAAGGGCAGTATATTAATAGCTGGTATGTCATGATAAGAAGTACATATTTAGAAGACCAGAATGGCAGGCATTTGGAGTGTGACCCTTCTATTACACTTTGTTAAATTCAGTGCAGTTGCTTGGTTCACAGGTATCAGCATATATAGTTAGTCAGGGTGAGAATCCTACCACTTAGTTTCTCAGGGTCATTGTCTTACCTACTAGTATGTAAAAGTGAATTATGTTGCCTCTGGCATGTTTCTTAGCATTCTCCTTATCCTCTCATTATCCAATCCTCAAGTTCTCGCTTTCCTTTTAATTGTATTATGCATTTGTATTTGCAGTTCTTCTTTTGAGTTATACTAGGGTGACTATATGATATTTGCACATGTGGGTCTGGTTTATTCTAAGTATGTCTTCAAATGGTATCCACTTAAATATGAAGGCTTTGAGTTTATCATTATTTACAGCTGAGTAATACTCAATTTTTTTAAATTTTCTTTTATTTTATTGAAGAACAAATATCAATGAGACAGTTTCAAATCAAATTAGCAGTACAGATTCAATAATTAATACATTGCATATTTTTGTAGTTTTTTTGTTGTACAAGGTGCATACATGATATTCTATTTATAAATACTATTAGAGCAGATGCCTCTATTAATTGAATTAAGAGAATGTAGCTGTATACCTATCTTTTTTAAAAGCTGAATTATAGAACAGTTTCAATAATTAATACTTTTTACATTGTTATCTTCCTAATGGTTATCCATAGTATAAGAAGTAGACAGGATATCCTGTCCAAACACTATTAGTGCAAATCTTTCTTCTCATAGAATTGCATGAAAGTACTACATATTTATCCTAACTGTACTGTTTATTTAGTTGAAATCATACCACCACATTTCCAAGAAAAATAAACCTTTTGCATAAGAAATACGAATAAAATCTTACCAAAAAAAAGAAAAATGATATTGTCCAAAACTAATTGCAAAGAAAAACATCGTTGAAGCATATACATATAAAAATATTAGCTATTGTAGAACAAAATTAAGTAGCATCTTATTCCACATTAGAAAAAAAAAGAGCAAGTGGGTAAGAAATGACACTTAAAGATGGGGAGATAGCACAACAAGGTCCTGAATTCAATCTCCAGTACCCAGTACAAAAATGAAAGAAAGAAACTAGATTTATTCAAAGGACTAAAAAAAAGATCTGTCCTCATTGAATTTTATACTTAGCAAGTATACCTTTTAAAATTAAAAGTAAAATATTTTCTAGTTGTACAAATTCGAAATATTTTAACACCTCCAGACGTAGAATATAGAAAATAACAAAGACCATAATGTAGAAGGCAAGAGAAGTTGCTATGTGGTCCTGGATAAAGAACTAAAGAACCCTCAAAATGGTAGTTTTGCAGGACTATGTAAAATTATATTAGATTAACCCGTTTAAAAGGTCACTGAAGATTTCCATAAAACAGTATCCATCTTATGTCAGATCTTAACCATTTTTTGATGAGGTTGGCTAGGGGCTTATCAGTTTCATTTAATCTTTAATTCTCTGTAATTTCTTTCTAATCTGATCTTTATAATTTCCTCCCCTTTTTGGGCTTTGTACTTGAGTTGCTATTCTTTGTCTAGAAGCTACGTGTCTAGCATTCGGACATTTATTTGTTCTTATTCTGTTTTTGTAACATGAGTTCATTGCTGTAAATTTCCCTCTGAGGACTCCTTTCATTGCATCCTACAAATTCCTGTAAATTGTGCTTGAATTTTCATTTGATGTAGATATTGTTTAATTTCTTTTTTAAATTCATCTGTGGCTCATTGTTTTTCAGGAGGATATTATTAAATTTACATGTGTTAATGGAGTTTTTGCACTTTCTTTTGCCCTTAATTTTCAGTTTCATTGCAGTATGGCCATGTAATATGCATGGAATAATTTCAGTTCCCTTGCATTTACTTAAGCATGTTCTATGAACTATTATGTGGTCTGTTTTAGAGAACTTCCCATGTGCAGCCAAAAAGAATATGTGGGCAGAGTTTGTGTGGAACACTTCTGTAAACATCCATTAAGTTCATATGTTATAAAGGTTTTGGTTCATTTCTCCTCTATCTCAATGTTAATTTTTTGTCTAGTTGATCTATCTCAAGACAGTGGAGTGCTAAGGTACCTCATTGAGATCGTTATTGGTTATTCGATTTTCCATGCCCTTTAAAATTTGTCTTATATAGTTGAGTGCTCTCCTGTTTGGTGCAAACAATTTTGATTGTCATCTTTTCTTCTTGAAGTTTTCCCCTAACAATTATGTAGTGACCTTCTGTATCTTGTTTTATCATTCTTAGTTTGAAATTCACATTTATGTCATTTCTGTTGATTCCTTTTTCATTGACACTTATCAATCTTACATTGTTAATCTTTGTGTTATCTTGTAGCTGTTGAATTATTTTTTCTTGGTTCCTTGTTTTTCAGAGATCTTTCCTTTCATGCTTGCTAGCTGCAATGGTGTCTTAAAAGTCTGAATGTCTATCTTCAGTTTCATTCAAATGGCTTTGCCAGTTTCCCATGGAATTTTTAATTTCCTGGATATCTCTTTGAATCTTCTTCATGCTTCCTAATTCTTTACCATATTATTCATTCAGTTTCTACCATTTTTAATGCTCTTCTCTCTTTTTATCCTTGTCTTTTTAGATATGCTCAGCAATTCTTTCATTATGGTCATCATTTCTTTTTTTTACCTGAGAGATGGTTCAGGTGTGTGGGGGCTGGAAGCCTGACATTGTACTTTGCTTTTTTGTCTTATCATCTTCTATTTCACAAGTGTTTATTTTTTTTTTCTGTGATAATCCTTGTGAAATTTTGATGGTAGCTATATCATTCCTATCAAGGCCACTCTAGAAAAATTCCATTCTTCAAGGATATCTTGTGTGTGTCAGAGATTCTTGATTTGTGTCTTTCTGGAGATCCCGATTTCCCAATTAATTGAGAGTGGGATATGTTTTTCTGTGCTGTGGTGAGGTTATTATCCCATTAGCTACAGTAGTACAGGTAGCAGTAATAATGGCATCAAGCAAAATTTAGATATTGACAAACTTGGTAACTATTTGTTTTGTACATTAGATCATAAGAGGAAAGTATTGTTATGTAACAGAAGTAATAGTACATTGGGAGTCTGTATGTATCAGAGTGTTTCCTCTTGTTGGGCTGACCAAATAGCTCAGAAGATTAAAGTGCCTGCAAGGCAGGTGCAGGGGCTGGGGATTCGATCCCTGGGCCTTCCATGCCCCTGCCTTGAGGGAGTTCTGAGATGGCAATTGAAACTGGGTGTTGTTGTGCACCCTGTAATACCAGGTCTTGAGAGGCTGTGTACAGGAAGAATCACTAGGAGTCCAATCTAGTAGTGAGACCCTGAACACCCTATAGACTTCCGTAAAATAAAAATAATGTATTTCTTCTTGTTCGAGTTGATTTGCCCTGTGTTCCTCTGGCCAGGTCAGTTGCCAGGTTCCAGGTGCTTCATGTTGTAGGGTGATGGGCTATTATACTTACATTCCTCAGGCCAACCTGTTTGTCCAGAGTATCAAGTGCCAGTTGCTGGTCCTACCATATTGGAGAATGTAATATAAAACATCTTTCTTGACTGTATATGCACTAGGAGGAAGCACTGAGCTGAAAACATGCCTAGAATTATTTATTTGATCTTTGTTTTCTCAGAAACAGTTATACTTGTACAAATCAATCTTTTGAGAGAAAAAGGATGTACTTTCTTAAAGGGTCAATAAAAATATACTGAGTATATCTTAGAATTGGCAAGGAGTATAAATTTTGATGCGTCTTTCAGGTATTATAATTTGCAGATGATGAGTAAAATAATTGTGGGAGATGTATTCACTCACTCTTGAGAACACATGCTGTACTTGGCATAAAGTATTTCATTAAACTCATTTTTATTTTTATTGTTTTTCGTAATTTTATTGAGAAACAAATAGCAATAAGACATTTTCAAATCAAATTAGTAGGACAGTTTCAATAATTAATACGTTGCATATTATTTTTGTTCATTTCTTTCTTTTTTTTTTTTTTCCAGAACCGGGGATTGAACTCAGACCCTTGTGCTTGCCAGGGAAGCGCTTATTCCACTGAGCCATCTTCCCGGCCCCTGCATATTATTTTCTTAGTGGTTAATTGTTGTAAAAGATGTAGACATAATATTCTATTTACAAACACTATTACAACACATCCCTCCATTCACTGAATGAAGAGAATGTAGCTGCGTATCTATCTTAACTATATTGAATATACAGATACAAAATGGTCATTCATTTGTATCCCCTTTTTTATTTAGTTTTGTCAAATAATATAGGTTTGTGAGTTCAGCAAAATATTCCCAAATATTCCAGTAGTCCATTATAGTATTAAGTTTTCTGTATGTCTGGCAATGTCAGAAGTTGTTGACTTGAGTCCTTTACAGCTCAGCATAGCAATATTGTTTTACTTGTTATACTTCAGTTTAATACTTTTCTGCTGCATGATTAAGACCAAGAAAAAGCAAGACCAGAAAAAGTAAGACCTAAGTACCAAGAAATACAGCTTTTGTGTCTGATTAAAAGTCAAATCCCCTCAGGATTTATCCTGAGACCCTGTACCACAGTTCGTAGATCTTTTGTCTGTGTCAGCCATGTGGATGAGTCCAATGTCCGTGGATGAGTCATGGACATTTCTTGACCAATTTGCTTTCTGTCAAACCCTGAGAGAATGTGTTCTCTCCAAGTGACTCTCCTTAGGCATACTATACATCATCGATCATTTTCCTCTTTGGACACATAATCTCCTTGATGAGAAAATTTGGAATACCACTGAGTTGTATTATGTTACAGTACAGGTTCTCCTATGTCCTGAGTCTTAATTGACCTTGAAAGGCTAGGGTCAAAATGTTTGTGGTCCTTGTGGCCCTCCTTTTTCTCTTAATTTTGGTCTGCAAACATAGGTTGTTAACCCTCCAGAAGAGAAGCTTATTGTTATTAATGTACAGCCTAGGCTGTTGAGCTTAACCTCACTATCTGTCTGATATCAAACATCTTAGGCTTAACATGGAATAGGTATTTTTCCTCAAGTATTGATATGTTAAGCTTTAAGTCCCTACAAAATATAACATAAAATAAAAAAATTAAAATATATTTTAAAAATAGGAACAAACAATTATATGTGTTTACACATAAGTTTAGAAGTCTAACTATATACAGCATTGTAGCAGGACAGTCCCCCATCACTCCTTTTCCTCTCTCTTGCTTTCATTCACCACTCACCTCCTTTTTAAACAGATATACACCTGAGAGACAACTCAGCAGCAACCGGCATGTCAAAATAAGCAACACCTATTCAGAAGACCAGGATGACAGACACTCCCAGCCTGAATCTATTACTACAAATTGTCATCTTTAGTGCAGTTGCTTAGTTCACAGGAATCAGCATATATAGTTAGGGTGAGAATCCTTCCAATTAACTCCTAGATTTGAAAATATTCTGAAAATTCTGAGGATCATTGCCTTGCCCATCTTGAAAATATAACTGTATGGCTTTGCCTCTGTTGTGTTTTATAGCTCTTCTCCTGGCTCTCTCTTCATTGTCTAGTCTTCAAGTTGTTGCTTCCCTTTTAAGTGTGTTACACCATTCTATTTGTATTTGTTCTTTAGAGTTATTATACTAGGGAGACTATATGATATTTGCACATGTGTGTCTGGTATATTTCACTTAAACTTCACTTATATGTTCAAGTGGCATCCACTTAAATGTGAAGGCTTCGAATTTATCATTCTTTGTAGCTGAGTAATTCTCCATCGTACAAAAATACCTTATCTTTTTCATCTATTCCTCATGTGATGAGCATCTTGGTTGTTTCCAAGATTTGGCTATCACAAGTTGTGCTGCTATAAACATAGGTAGACATATATCACTATAATATGATGTTTTCAGTTCCTCTGGGAAAATTTGCAATAAGGGGATAGCTGGCTTGAATGGGATTTCAAGTCCTTGTTTCTTAAGGAGTCTCCACACTGATATCCATAATGGTTGCACCAGTCTACATTCCCACCAGCAGTGGAGAAGGATTCCCTTTTCCTCACATCCTCTCCAACATTTGTTGTTGGTTGATCTCTTAATGATAGCCATTCTTTCTGGAGTTAGATGGTTTCTCAGTGTTGTTTTAATTTGCATTTCATGGATGACTAGTGATGTAGAACATTTTTTCATATATTTGTTCACTTCTTTAATATTGTCCTCTGAGAAATATGTGTTCATCTCAGATGCCCATTTCTGGATTGGGTCTTTAAATTTAAGTGTCCTGATGTATTTTAGTTCTTTATAAAATTCTAGAGAGCAGATCTTTCTCTGAGTGCTTATTAGTTAAGATATTTTCGAAATATGTGGGTTATCTTTTTAGTTTGTTGATAATTCCTTTTGACATGCAAAAATTTCTCAATAATAGTGGGTCCCAGTTGTTAATTCTTTCAAGCATTTCCCATGCAAATATATGTTTGTTCATGTACTCTTTGCCTGTCTCTTATGTCTTCAGTCGTTCCTCCTACTTGCTATTCCAGGAGATTAGTGTTTCTGTTTTGATGTTTAGATCTTTAATCCACTTTGACTTTAGTTTAGTGCATGGTGCTAGATTAGGGTCAAGTTTTAGTTTTCGGCATGTAGAGAGCCTGTTTTTCCGGCACTATTTGTTAAAGAGGCTATGTGAGTATGTTTGGCTCCTTTGTCAAAGATAAGGTGAGTTAGTGTGTTCATAGAGGCTTCAGCATCTTCTAATCTACTCCACTGATCTTCAGGTCTATTTCGTTGCCAGTACCATGCTGATTTTATCACAGTAGCTTTGTAATATAATTTCAAGTCAGGAATTGTAATGCCTCCTGCCTTGTCTTTGTTGACCAGGATTTCCTTTGCTGTTCTGGGTCTTTCTGGTTCCAAATAAATTTTAGGAACGATTTCTGTAGGTCTAGGAGGTATGTTGGTGGTAGGGATTGCATCAAATCTGTACAGCAATTTTGGGAGCATGGACATCTTCACAATGTTGGTTCTTCCTATCCAGGAGCATGGACTATCTTTCCATTCTTTGAAATTTTCTATGATCTCTTTTTTTAAGAGTACTGTAATTTTCCTTGAAAAGATCTTTGACTTTGTTACATTAATTCCAAGGAAAAAAAATTCTAAGATATTTCATTTTCCTCAGTGCTATTGTAAAGGATATTATTTCTATAATTTCTCTATCAGTGTGTTATTTGTGTAGAGGAATGCTATGGAGTTTTGTATCTTGCTATGCTACTGAATTTGTATATTAATTTTAGTAGCTTCTTGGTGTAGTTTTTTGCATCTTTGAAGTAAAGTATCATGTCATCTGCAAATAATGATCATTTGAGTTATTCTTTCCCTATTCTTATTCCTTTTATTTCTCTCCCTTGTCTAAGTGGCTCTAGCTAATGATTCCAAAACTATATTGAATAGGATGGATTGATAGAGGACATCCTTGTCTTGTACTATATCTAAGAGTAAAAGATTTCAGTTTTTCCCCATTTAGAATTATGCTAGCCATTGGGTTTTCATAAATGGCTTTTATCAGATTGAAGTAGAGACCTTCTATTCCAATTTTCTGTAGGAATTTGAACATGAATGAGTGTTGGACTTTGTCAAAAGCTTTTTCTGCATCAATTGAGATGATCATGTGGTTTTTAGTTTTCGCTGTATTGATACAGTGTATTACATTTATAGATTTTTGAATATTGAGCTGTCCTTATATCCATGGAATGAATCCTACCTGATCATGGTGTATGATCTTCTTGATGATTTGCTCTCTTCTATTTGCTAGGATGTTACTGAAGATTTTTGCATCTATGTTCATGAGGGAGATTGGCCTGTAAGTGTCTTTTTTAGTTGTGTCTTTCCCTGGTTTTGGTATCAGTATAATACTTGCCTCCAAGAATGGTTTTGGGGAGGATTGCTTACTTTTCAATTTGCTTGAGGATTTTGAGGAGTATAGGGTATAGGGCATCTATAGTCCATAAATTTCTTATAGAATTCAGCTGTAAATCTATCAGGACCTGGACTTTTCTTTGTCAGGAGTTTTTTTTTTTTTTTTTTAATTACATCTCGTATCTCATTGGCTGCTATTGGGCTATTTAGAGTGGTCACATCTTGTAGATTCAGTTTTGGAAATTTGTACCTTTGCAGGCATCTGTCAGTTTCATCTGTATCTTCTATTCTGTGAGAGTAAAAATTCTCAAAGTAGCTATTGATAATTTTCTGAATTTCCACTGGGTCTGTGGTGATTACACCCTTTTCATTCCTTATTGCTTGCATTTGAATTTTTTCTTTCCTCTTTTTGATGAGGTTAGCTAGGGGTTTATCAATTTTATTTAATCTTTGAAATAACCAGTTTCTTGATTGGTTAATTCTTTGAACTGTTTTATTCATCTCAGTTGAGTTCATTTCTGCTCTAATTTTTATGATTTCTTCCTATCTTTAGGCTCTGGATTTGGTTTGCTCTTCCTTTTCTCATTGTTGGAGGTGTAGCATTAGGGTGTTTATTTGTTCCTGTTCTGTTTTCCTAATGTGTGAGTTCATACCTATAAATTTCCCTCTTAGAACTGCTTTCATCGCATCCCATAAATTCCAATAAGTTGTGCTTGAGTTTTCATTGAATTGTCGACATTGTTGAATTTCTTATTTAATTTCATCCATGACCCATTGATTGCTGGGTGGGGTGTTGTTTAATTTCCATGTATTTAGTGGTTTTTCTGGCTTCCTTTGTCATTTATTTCTAGTTTCATTGCACTGTGGTCAGATAATATGCAAGGGATAATTTCTGTTTTCTTACACAATCTTGAGCATGACCTATGGACTGGTATGTGGTCTATTTTAGAGAATGACCCATGTGCAGCTGAACAAAATGTGTATTCATCTATGTTTGGGTTGAGCACTCTGCACATGTGCATTGTCTTTGTTTCAAGCTCTTCTTTAGTTCTGTTATTTGTCTGCTAATTTTTTTGTCTGGTTGACCTATCTTTTTGTGATAAGGGAGTGTTAAGATCTCCTGTTAAGATTGTGATATTGGGTATTAGATTTTTCATGTCCATTAAGACTCGTTTTATATAGTTGGGTGCTCCCGTGTTTGGACATACGTATTTATGACTGTTACCTCTTCCTCTTGAATTTTTCCCCTAACCAGTATATAGTGGCCTTCTTTATTTTGAAGTTGAGATAGTCTGAGAACAGGATTGGTACCCGTGCTGTAGTATTGTTTTCCATCCTTTGACTTTAAGCCTATGAATGTCTTTTTGAGTTAAGTGTGTTTCTTGTATGCAGCATATTATTGGATTTTGTTTCCTAATCCACTATGTCAGTCTACTTCTTTTAATTGGTGTATTGATTCCATTTACATTGATTGCTATAATTGAGATGTGTTGACTTACGATTTACATGTTATTTACCTGCTGTTGTTTACTGCTTTTTGTCCTGTGTCTAATTGTTTGCCATATTTAGTGGGTTTCTTCTGTTCCCGTTGGTGGAGTGCTGATCATTTTGGTCCGTTTCTAGAATATCTTTCAGTAGTCTGTGAAGGGTTGGCTTTATCATCATGAAATTCTTTAGTTGTTCTGTCATGGAAGTATTTCACTTCTCTATCAAACTTGAGAGTTTTGCAGGGTATAGTAGTCTGGGCTGAAATTTGTTTTCATAGAGGATTTGAAGTACTCCATGCTCTTCTTGCTTTTATGCTTTGTGGAAAAAAAAAGTTGGCTATCATTCTGATGTGTATTCCTTTGAATGTAATCTGCTTTTGTTCTTTTGCAGCTTTCTGTATGTCATTCTTGTGCTGGATTTCTGGGATCTTGACTATTATATGTCTCGGTGTGTTTTTATTTGGGTTGAAGTTATTTGTCATTCTATATGCTTTGGTTACCTGAATGTCACATTGTTTCCTCATAATTGGGAAGTTTTCTGCTATTACTTCTGCCCATATTGTTTTATATATCATTTTTTTTTATTCTCATTAATGCCTATTAGTCTCACATTGTTCGTCTTTGCATGGTCTTGCAGGTGATGAATTATTTTTTCCTGCATCCTAGTTGTTTTTCCGAATCTTTTCTTACCCTTTTGCTAGGTGCACCAACATCCTGAAGATCTGACACTCTGTCTTCACTTTCACTCAAACGGTTTTGCAGGCTTGTGGTTGAAATTTTAAGTTCCTCTATATCTTTTTGACTCTGCATCATATGATCTATTTCTTTCCTGTATTGCTCATTGAAGGAATCTGTCATTTTTTAATCTCCTTTGTTTTTTATCTATGTCATCTTTAGAAGTAGCTATTAGTTCTTTAACTGCAGAGTTTTTTTCAGGTTGACTTTCCTCCATATGTTTCTGTATTTGATTCTTCTGATGGTATGAGTTCAAAGATTTTTTTTTCAGAAATTAATTCTGCTTTAAGTTGTTCTGTACTTTTCTGCTATTGCTTATTTACTTCTTATGCTATTAATTCATAGATTTCAGTTGAGCTAGGGTCCTCTGCAGTTGTTCTGGGTGGGCACTGGGTTTCTTCCTTATTTTTCTGCATTTCTGTACTTCAGATGCTATGAGGTCAGAAATTTCTTGTTTTGTTCCAGAAATGAATTCTGCTCTGAGTTCCCCTATACCTTTCTGCTGTTGTTTCTTTACTTCCTATGGTATTAATTCATACATTTCAGCCGAGCTAGTGTCTTGGTGAGCTCGAGGCCTGAGATTGCATTTTGCTCCTTTGTCATTTCATATAGCTCTGACTTATGACCTTTTATGTAGAGCCTTGTTGCAGTTGTTGCCTTAGCACCTACTGAAGTTCGGGTAGAGACTTACTAAGTTTGAGTTTATGCAGTTATTCCTAGCTTGGGTCTAGCTGTTGTGTTTTGTTCCTTCTTGCTGCAACCCTTGGAGGTGAACCTCTTTTTCCTGTCTGGCTCATCAGTGAATCTGTGGTGCTCCTCTGTTGTGCCCCTGGTCTAGAGGGCACAGGGGAGCACAGTAGCTCACCCTAACACTCACCAGACCTGAGTTAGGGTTGGATGGGAGGGCTGGTGGTTTCCCAAGAAAGCAAGTGAGAGGGGTGGAAAGGGTCCCAGAATCTAGTCATTTTTAATTAAGATAACTAATTCACCTTGAAATTGTTTGGCTGACACATATTAGGGAAGAGCTTTCCATTTATGTTGCATTCACATTTTTAAGATTAAGTGATTTTTTACTTGAAAAAAGGTGGGTACTAACTGCTCATACTATCAGTATCTTCTTTCCTTGTTCTCCAGGTGTTGGATACAGATAATCTTTGCTTGTGTCATTGATAAAACTGCACTGATAGGAAACAGTAACTTTTGGATTTAACTGTGAAAAAATAATTTATGTTGGAGTTAGGGAATCTATATAGTGATAGCTATTTCTGAACATTATTTTTTTGGCATTTTTTATGAAGGGTCTACGGGGTGTTGAGGGTCTTACTACTAGATCAAACTTGTAGTGATACATCTGTTTATAGCCTCCCATGTGCTGGGATTTCAGGCACGTGCCATCACGTCCAGTCTCAATTGTGGTCTCAGTACACCCCAGGGACTGGGCCAGCATGGTTGGCCCCAGATTGAATCCCCAACCGCTGTGCCTGTTTGCAGGGACTTGAATGTGCTGTGCTATTTGGCTGGCCCTGAACATTGTTTTATATACAAATAAATATAAGACCCAACTCTTGTCTAATGTAACCTGCAAAATAAGGGCCAACTGAGTGCTATCAAGCTGTTTTTGTAATAAGCCAGATAGTAAATATTTCATACTTTGTGGACCATATGATCCTGGTGCAACTTTTTAGCTTTGTCATTGTATAATACAGGTAGTGAATCATAGTACATGAATGAGCATGGCTGAGTTACAGAAAAACTTTATTTACAAAAAGAGGTGGAAGCTTGAATTTGTCCTATAGGCTATAGTTTGACAATTTCTGCTATAGGATGATCCCCCATAATAAATTTCCTTCTTTTTTTTTTTTTGTGGTACTCGGGATTGAACTCAGGCCCTTGCACTTGCCACGGAAGCGCTTATTCTATTGAACCATTTCCCTGGCCCCAATAAATTTTAGTGTTGTGTGTGGCAAACATGAACTTAAAAAATAATGAAATGAGGAAAAGGAATCTAGAGACAGAAGGAGATGGGCAGGTAGGGTAAGGAGAATAAAGAATCAAGATTTGTACATGTACCTACTCTCTGAGATGAATGTAAACTTCATGTAATGCAAACATGCACTAATAAAAATTTTCAAATACATGAGTTGCCTGCTGGGCCTGGTGGAATGTGCCTGTAGTCTCAGCACTCTAGGAGACTGAGGCAGGAGGAGTGTTAAGTTCAAGCCTGGCCTGGGCAATTTAGGGACATAGTGAAACCTTGTTTTAGTAAAAGTAGGGTCAGGGATACAGGTAGGACCAGAGTCCCTGACTTCAATATCTAGTACTACAAAAAATTTAATTGGTAGAATTAAAAAAAAATATTTACCTATTATGCACTAAAAAAGGCTTTGCCTTCATGGAGGCTTTATTCTAGTTAGTGGAGGCAGAGAATAAATATGTGAGATGGAGGGGAGGTGGTTGGAGGAAAACAAATCTGTAAAGAGGCTGGGTGTAGCAGGGCTTACTACTTTACATGCAGATTGATTATGGAGTGAAGATAAAATTGGACATTTTGAGGCATTTAGCACAGTGTGAATATTTGTATTACCACGTAATATAAGCAAGGTTGATTTCCAACCCATCTTCAGAACTTTTACATGAAAATCAGGTATAGTGTACAATCTCTGAGCTTTAGTGTGTAGCAACTAGGCTTGGCATTTAAAAGAATTTAACTTTAGGTTCATTAATGAGCTTGGGTGTATTGATCTACCTCCTTAGATTGATATGTTTGTGATAAGATGTATTTTTCTGTATGTATAGCTTTTTAATGTATTTCTATCATTTTTAGTGTTTTTTAATTCTCTTTTTAAAATATATATCATGCACAAAGACTTTGCATGGCAGGTCGTACCCTCCCCCAATTATGTTCAAAATAATTCTTAAACCTTATGACAACCCTCACTATTTGGAGCTAGTTAAAGTTTGAAGACAGTTGTTTTTCTCTCTACCTTGGGTTAAATGACAGGGATGAAAAATAGCGCATCTTTTTTTTTTCTTCTGGCAAGTGATTACTTATTGGAAAGTAACTGACCTGTGGTAGAGGGCTGTTTTTATTTCAAGGTACTTGTAGCCTTATTCTTTAAACAATTATGCAATGTTTTATTTCTATTTCTTTATGTTTCAAAAAAGATATATGAAAAATACAGTGCAATATTGTTTTTTTTTTTTACATAGGATCTCATTACTTAGTTCAGGGTAGTGATGAACTCATTATGCAGCTGGGGGTGGCCTCCAACCCCAGCTATTCTTTTGCCTCAGCCTCCCGAGCACTGGGATTACAGGTGTTATCTGCCAAACCTGGCAAAGTACAATATTATATTTGAAAAGTAAATGAAAAAACTTGGATTCTGTATGAAATTTTTATTTATGTCAATTAATTAATTAATTAATTGCAGTATCAGGGATCAAACTCAGGACATTGTGCTTACAATGCAAGTGTTTATTCCAGTGAGCTATTTCCCCAGCCCTGGATGAAATTTTTAAAATGAAGTTAATAATAAAAATATGTACACTAGGGCCATGAGTCAGAATCTGAGAAACTGGTTGGCCATATAGAGGAGATAATGTGTTGAGTTATAGCAGCAGTCCCCAACTTTTTTGGCACCAAAAACTCATTTCATGGAAGACTGTGTCCTTTTCTCCCTCCCTCCCTCCCTTACTTGCTTTTTTTGGCTACGGAAGAAGGGTAGTGTTGGGGTGATTCAAGCACATTTATTATGTATTTTATTATATATAATGAAATAAATACACAGTTCAGTACCCTGAGCTTGTCGTACAATTATATTATCCCATTCTAGGGTTAATTGGAGGCACTGACATTCAAAAGTGTGTTGCTTATGTGCATTATACTCTGTAATCTCATTTTCATTGCTGTCATTGCAGAGAAAACAATGACAGCAGATAACACTGCTTCACAAAGACAAAATGCTGAAAATGGAAGCAGGCTTTTTACTATTTGTGTAGCAATCTTAGGATATTCCACTTTGACTTTGAAAAGTATGGACTTTTAAAATTGTCTCACATTTTTAAAGCCATTATGATTTGCAATCTCAAGTAGTCAATCCTGTTCTAGCATGGAAAAGTAAATTTTGGCTTATTCACAAATAGCTCATTGTCTTAGTTACTTTTCTCATTACTGAGACAAAATGCCAAACACTGAAAGATAGAGGATAATTTTATTTTGGCTCCCAGCTTGTAAAGGTTTCAGTCCATGAGTGACTGGCTCTAAGGCATAGTGGAATGAAAGACCCAGGGGCTTCATAGAAGAGAAACAAGTTTATGGCAGACAACGTGCAGCAACCAAACAAAATTAAATTGTCTGTCCCTTATATTTTATCCAAAGCTGTGCAAAACTCATCAGTGGACTAATTCAGTAATTACATATCCTTAATCCTAGCATCATGCACTCTAGATTCAGCTACCTTTGTAAAAACTCTGCCTGTAAGTGCATGAAACTTTGGGGGAGATATCTAGACATAATCTACAATGGAGATCTATTCCTTCCCAATTTTGTTGCTGTGAAGTAATACTCGAACTGTTTTGGAAAGCTAAAATAAGTGATGGAATAACTGGGGAGAGAGAAGACCCTGGCTGAGTCTTTTCAAAATCTTTGCTATGGGTATGTTTAAAATGTCAAAAATCCCAATGTTCATTTGTCACCCTCTTAATTCTAATATGGCTTTGAATGCAAGCAGTTTATTGACTTGGATACAATTGTTCTCTTTTGAAGTAACTGTTGAGCAGGTCCAATATATCATATAAGCAAGTTTTGTGACCCGTTCTGTGTCACTACAATATGTCGAAGGGTGACATTTTCAAAAAATGTCTTGAGCAACTCATAACACATATATAACTTTCACTTTTACGTGTAAGAGATGTGTGGTCTCACAGAGCTGTGTGAATAACATGTTTAGGGCATATACCTTAATGTGGTTGATAATTACCCTGCAGAATACTAAGTTCAGTTGACATTTTTCAGGTAGCCATTATTTCTTTCTTTTCTTTTCTTCTTCTTTTTTTTTTTTTTTTTTTGGTTTTTTTTAGACAGGGTCTCACTGCAGTTCAGGCTGGCCATAAGCTCACTTTGTAGCTCAGGCTGGTCTCGAACTAACAACAATCCTCCTGCCTCAGCTTCCCAAGTGCTGGGATTACAGGCATGCGCCACTACACCTTGCCATCATTTCTTTAAGGATATTATTGTACAGAATCACATTCAGAACTGACTTCTTTAATCCAAGTAGTGATAACCAGTTGTAGCAGCTGCAAATACCAACAGAGTCATCAGTTCACTTTTGCTGATACATAATCATTCAAAGACTTGAATAGTTCTGTAGATGTCGTGTTGGTAACAAAAGTGCACATAACACATCCTCACATGCATCATCTTGAAAAATGTCACACAAAAAGCAAGTATCACTGCATTGTCAACATCAGACTTGCTAACCTGGATTGCACTATACAGTAATTCAATCCTAAGAGTTGTGCCTCAGCATCCTCTGTTATTTCATCAATTCATCTATCCAAAAGAGGAACACACTGAACCCTTTGAACTGCAGCCTCTTCTAAAATTCCACAGCAAATGTCCTTAGCAGAAGGTTGGACCAACTTCTTAACCAGCAGTGAAGGGTTTCTTAGCTTTAGTAATGTATTTAGCCATCAACAATAATGCTCTCAGTGCAGGCACATTTGATGAAGTAGTGGCCTTCAATAATTGCTTTCTATGTGTTTACATTTCTTTCTTTTGAAAACCTTAAAGGCTTGTGTTTTAAAGCAGGGTGCCTGATCTCCATGTAGTGAAGCAGTTTATATGGTTTCATGGCTTTATTGGACAGCCTGTCTATACATATAAAATAGGCTGGGGGGATGAATCACTGTGCAAAGGAATGCCTTTAAATTCATCCACTCACTTGCCATAGAAGTCCAATAAGGAAGGTTTATGCTAATATCAGTTGAAGAAATTTTTTGTGTCCATATCTTGTACTCTGAACAACTACTTCAATAATAACATGTAATATGTTGACTATTGTTGTTCTATTGTTTTAATGAAATTTTATTTAGTTTTTCCATAAAAATAATCCTGCTAGCAGAGGCAGCTTGTTCCTTGTTACTCACTGATTGTGCTTTGATGTGAGTCTATAAATAGTTGATTTATTGTGGTCCATGCAGTCAAACATCTCTACTAATGTTAGTATGCATTTGCAGCCACCCTCCAGTGCTAGCAACAGTGCTTTAGCTCCATTTTATAATCAAGCAATTAGATTCTCATAAGGAGTATGCAGCCTTGTATATGCAGTTCAAAGTAAAGTTTGAGTCCTACAAGATTAAAAAAAAGTAGCCAGAGCTCAGGGAGATAGTGTAAGAGATGAGGAGTGTGTATACATTTGGGTAAAGCTTCACTAGCCTACCTATCCCTTACCTGCTGTGTAGTTCATGTCTTAACATTCCATGGACCAATACTGGAATAATACTTAACAGTCCATGGAATAATCCAGAGGCTGGGGCCCTCAATTCATGCCAGGAAGGGTCTGTCTGTCTTTCTGTCTGTCTTTCTTAGCTTCTTTCTTTCTTTCTTTCTTTCTTTCTTTCTTTCTTTCTTTCTTTCTTTCTTTCTTTCTTTCTTTCTTTCTTTCTTTCTTTCTTTCGTCTTTCTTTCTGTCTTTCTTTCGTCTTTCTTTCATCTTTCTTTCCTTCTTTCTTTCGTCTTTCTTTTCTTCCTTCCTTGCTTCCTTGCTTCCTTCCTTCCTTGCTTCCTTCTTTCCTTCCTTCCTTCCTTCCTTCCTTCCTTCCTTCCTTCCTTCCTTCCTTCCTTCCTTCCTTCCTTCCTCCTCCCCCCTTCTTCCTCCTGCTTTTTTTTTAATTACCTGGGATCAAAATTGGGGCCTTGTGCTTGCCAGACATGCATTTACTTATGCAACTGCACTATTTCCCTGGCCATAGGAAAGGTTTTTCTATGACAGCAGAACATATGGTTCAGGCACAAAGGTTTCAATGATTTCATTTGGTCTAGGAACTTTATTAATAATTGGAATTGAGTAAACTGGTATTTATGATAAATGTACCTTGTTTAAGCATGTTTGTAAAGATGAAAACAACTCATAAAATCATTATTTTGTTCCTATGATACAAATAATTTGAGCAAAGGTTTAAAAGCTCTGGCCATCTCAGTACTCAGGCAAATGAGGCAGGAGGATTGCCGCAAGTTCAAAGCCAGCTTGAACTGCATAGAGACTGTCCCAAAGAAGACAAAAGCTCTGACTAATTTCATTTTTATAAATATTGATCTCTAAGACTGCCATTTAGCTAGACTGAACTTATACCACAGTTAATATTCTATCTCAACACTTGTTAGAAGCATGGTCCAAATGTTTCTATATTTTTAAATTGAAGTTTAAAACTAAATTTATAGAGAACATTTCTAGAGACTTTCTATGAGGGTACAAGAGATTTTAATAATTCTAGAGTTGTGTATAAAAAAGAACTGCTTAAAAGATTCCAATTCATGCTAATTTAATGCAGATTGTGTTGTATTTATAGACACAAGTAGGCATGATGATGAAGAATAACAAGAAAAGAAATATTGGAAATAGGGGAATATAGCAACTTGAGATGATACTACTTAATGTAAGAATAATTACTTCTTTACCCCCTGATTCTAAGATATGAGATACTGTTTTAAACTGTAATGACTGTTTCCACATTTTTGGGCTTAAAATGGTTAATTTCTTTTTTTTTTTCTTTTTGGTACCGGGGATCAAACTCAGGACATTGTGCTTGCCAGGCAGGAACTTATATTGCTGAGCTATCTCCCCAGCCAGAAAAGCTTACTTTCTTTCATGTGTTAATGAACAGAACTGGTTAACGAAGAAAGGAGAGGGAAAGAAGATTGTACTTTGGCATCAACATAGTTGCAAATCAGAAATGAGAAAGAAAATAACCTGATACTTAACCTCTACCTTAGACTGACCCTTCTGTCAGTCAGTCAGTCAGTCAGTCAGTCAGTCAGTCAGTCCGTCCGTCCGTCCGTCCGTCCGTCCGTCCGTCCGTCCGTCCGTCTGTCCGTCTGTCTGTCTGTCTGTCAAATTAAAAACCTACTATTTCCTGTATTCCCACAAAAATCATACTTTAACCACAGTGATATTGTACTATGTTAAGGGCTTCATGTTCTTAATTTTTTATTCAGTATGTAATAGTATTTATCTCTTGTTGCATATCTCATCAATCAAGAACATGTATGAGTTTTTTTTTTTTTTTTTTTTTTGGCTTTTTGAGACAGGGTCTCGTTATGCAGTTCAGGCTGGCTTTAAGCTCACTTTGTAGCTCAGGCTGGTCTCGAACTCACAACAATCCTCCTGCCTCAGCCTCCCGAGTGCTGGGATTACAAGCATGCGCCACCACGCCCGGCTCATGTATGAGTTTTAATTGGACATGCTATTACAGGGTACTGTTATGCAGGCTATCTTTTGTTCTTTCCAGGACAGTTGATCCAAGACACTAATAATAAATGCAAAAGATCATGTGTATAAGATATAAACAGGCAACTGAATGTAAAATGAAGTATTCATTTCACATGCATCTGGGGATGAGCTGCATTTGAAGAGAATAATGTCAATTGGCAAAAGTTACCTCAGATCTTATAAGGGTGAATTTGCAAGTCTTTTACAATAGTTATTCTAGAATAACTTTTTATAGGATTTGGATTTTGAGAAAGATAATATACTTCTACTTAATCTTAGACTAGAGGGTGGTGGTCTTTTAGTGTCTGGAAGTGTTAGTGACAGAAGTTTGAATTAGAATCTGGACCATTTCTAATATTGTGTAGAATCTTTGAAATTAACATTTTAATCATACTAGCTCAGGACTTGATCAGACTTGTGAAGCAAATTCTGTCTGTCTTTGGATACTGTTCCATACTGTCTCAAGACTTCTGATCTTTTTAATCTATGTAAATCAACATGAAATCACTAATTTTTTTTTTTTTTTTTTTTTTTTTGCGGAACCAGGGATTGAACTCAGGCCCTTGCACCTGCCAGGGAAGCACTTATTCCACTGAGCCATCTCCCCAGCCCCCAAATTTATAGTCACCCCAGATGGGACACGAGAAATCACTAATTTTTATTGCTTTAATTGGTGTTATAATTTTAATATATTTATAGGTAATTGAAAGGTTGTTGCTTCTATATTAATGTTATGTTTTAGGTTTAAAGCATCCTCTTCTCCAAAGTGTCATGCATTTGGAAGGTGACTAGATCATTGGTGTATTATACTCATTGGTGGATTCACCCATTAATGGGTCTAGTAACTCAAATGTGCTGATAGAAGGTGGGCTCTGGGTAAAGAGGGATCAGTGAGGGTGTCCCTGGCTTTTCTTTTCTCTCTCTGCTTTCTGGGTACCACATGTTGAATACCTTTTCCTTCACCATGCCCCTCTGCCATCCTGTTTCTGCCTTGGAGCCAGCTGACTGTGGCTGTTTGTAAAACTGAGCAAAAATAAGCTTTTTTGAAGTTGTGGGTGATGGAGGCATTTTGTCCCAGTGTTGAGTAAATATCCAGGACAATCAAAATGATTTTCCTTGTCCATTTTTGTTCCTCTGAGTGGGGATGAACTCCATTAAACTATTTATACTTCTTCATATGGTTTTCACAAAAACACCTTTTCCACTAAATCAAATTTAGTAATATACATAAAGAGCCTGTTGGTGACAGATCCCATTTAGTGATTTCTTAGTTCTCTTGAGTGTTATTGGATTCTGTATACCCCATTCTAGCAAAGCAGTATTTTAAAAGCAAGAGTATCAGCCTCTGCTATGGGATCAGAATTCATCAACTTTGCTGGCCCATCCTACTTTTGTTCAGGGACCCAACCCCTCAGTCCACTTCACTGACTTTTTTTAATCTGACAACTTGGTTTAAATATGTATTAGTGGCAACAATTCCCTACAAAGATAAACAGTTTAAGTTCAGGATTTCATCTGATCACACATATGCTTTTCTAATTTTTGTCTATAGTGGCTCACTTTTGAATGATTGGAGCTCTGTTGAGGAATAGATTTTATCCCCCTGTCTTAGTTACTTTTTTTAATCATTTATTTATTTGGTACAGGGTTTCAAACAGCTCAGCTCTCTGGGACTCCTATTATAGCTTCCCCTGTGCTGGGATTATGTGCATGAACCACTACACCCAATTTCAGTGGCCCGCATGGTACAGTCAGGGTGAGGCTGGCACAGCGTGTGGTACTTGGGTAGAATCAAGTTCTTGCTTGTGCTTGCTAGGCAGGTGCTTAGACCACAGAGCTATCTCCCCATCCCTTTCTTGTCTTGATATTTTCTTGTCACTGGGACATAATACCTGACACAACATAAAGGAGAAAAGGTTTGTTTTGGCTCATGGTTTGTAGAGGTTTCAGTCCATAGTTGACTGGTTCCAAGGCAAAGTGGCATAACATAGGGGCATACCAGATGAATGCTGCTCAACCCATCACAACCAAGAAGTAGAGAGAAAGGGAGGTGAGAGGGAGATCATCCTTTTATGTCACACCCACTGTACCCATCTCTTCCAAACATGTTTCACCCCTCAGCATCACACAGTGCATCAGTGGACTAACCCATTGATGACTATCCTGACCCCATGATACAATGACTTCCCCAAGGCTCTGTCTATGAGCACATGAGGCTTGGGGTCATCAATATACAAAGCATAGCATGTTCTTTTCCTTTTTGGAGGGCAAAATATAGTGATAATAAATGGAGACTTGTATAGATATTTAGTAATTTTTTAGTATAGATATTTAGTAATTTTAGTGTTACAAATTTTCCTTTAATAACAACCCCAACTACATCTCAATTTGATGTGTGGGGTTTCATTCAATGTTGTATAATTTTCCTTGTTATTTTTCTCTTTGACCCATGGGTATGACTTAATTTCTAAATAGTTGCAAATTTTTTAGGCATCTTTCTGTTACTGATACATACTTTAGTCCTGTTGTGGTCAAACAACCTATTTTTAATTATTTATGTCTTTTTGAATTTATTGAGCTTTGTTTTATGGTGCAGTATTTAACCAGTGATAGTGAATGATATTTTGTGTATTTGGAAATAATTGTGGTTTGTCCATATCAAGCATAGTGTTCTTTAAATAATAATTAAATTAAAGTGGTTGATAGTGTTCTTGAGTATCCTGTATCCTTCTGATTTACTGCCTACTTCTTCGCAAAATTATCAAGAAACATACTGAAATCTAGAAACATAATTGTGGATTGCATTTTAGCTTTCTCAGCTTTTGCTTCATGGATTTTTATTTTATTGTATTGAAGAACAAATAGCAATGAGACAGTTTCAAATCAAATTAGAACAGATTCAATAATTAATACATTGCATATTGTTTGTGTAGTGGTTTTCTGTTGTACAAGCTGCATACCTGATATTCTATTTATAAACACTATCAGAGCACATGCCTCTAATCAATGAATTAAGAGAATGTAGCTGTATGCCTATGTTTTTTTAAAGCTTAATTATAGTACAGTTTCAATAATTACTACGTTTTATATTGTTATCTTCCTAGTGGTTATCCATGCTACAAGAAGCAGACAGGATATCCTGTCCAAACACTACTAGCACAAATCTTTCTTCTCATAGAATTATGTAAAAGTACTGCATATTTATCCTAACTCTACTGTTTATACAAACACAATATGGTTCTTCCTTTGTATCCCCTTTTTTGTTTAGTCCTGTCAGAGATGGGTTTTCTATTGTCATTTAATTATTATAGGTGCTTGAATTCAGAGAAACAATCCAACACAGTCTAGTAGTCCACAATAATCATGGGTTATCCGAAGAAGTTATTGACTAGAGCCATTTACAGCTCTGCTTATTATTATGACCTTATTTTATATACCTCATTTTTATACTATTCTGCTGGATGGTTAAGACCGAGATAAAGCAAGGCCTATATAACAAAAAATGTAACTTTTGTATCTGATGAGGTCAGTGAAGTCCCCTCATGGTTTATCCTGTAACTCTGTACCTCACTCTGTAGATCCTTTGTCAGTGTCAGCCATGTGGATGAGTCATGGCCATTGCCTGACTAGTTTGCTCTCTGTAAAAGCCTGAAAGAAAGTTCTCTTTCCGTGTGACTCTCCTTAGGCACACTATACATCATCAATCACCTTCCTCTGGCTCCATAATCTCCTTGATCAGAAAATTTTGGGCACAACTGAGTTACAGGATATTATAGTATAGGTTATCTTATGTTCCATGTCTTCACTGACCTTGAAAGGCTAGGGCCAAAATGTTGACTGACCTTGTAGCCCTTTTATTTCTCCAATTTTTGATATGCAAACTTAGGTTGTTAACTATCCAGAAGAAAAGCTGATTATTACACTGCAATGTATGCCATTCAGTTTACCCTAATTATCTAAATTCTTTTTAATTGTTCTTATACCTTTCTATTTCTATTTTTTCTTGATTGATATACTAGGGAGACTATATGATATTTGAACATGTGTGTCTGGTTTATTTCACTAATGAATATATGTTTGACTGGCATCTACTTCAATATAAATGTTTCAAGTTTATCATTCTTTATAGCTGAGTAATACTCCATTGTATAAAAATACCACATCTTTTTAACCATTCCTCATATGATAGGCATCTTGGTTGTTTCCAAGATTTGGCTATCAAAAATTGTGCTGTATCAACATAGGTACACATATATCAGTATGATATGATGTTTTCAGTTCCTCCGAGAAAATTCCCAGTAGGGTGATAGCCGGCTTGAATGGGATTTCCAGACCTAGTTTCTTAAGGAGTCTCCACACTGATCTCCACAATGGTTGTGCCAATCTGCATTCCCACCAGCAGTGGAGAAGTGTTCCCTTTTCCCCACATCCTCTCCAACATTTGTTGTTGGTTGATCTCTTAATGATAGCCATTTTTTCTGGAGTGAAATGGTATTTCAGTGTTGTTTTAACTTGGAATTCCATGGATGGCTAGCGATGTGGAGCATTTTTTCGCTTCTTTAATTTTGTCCTCTGAGAAGTGTGTATTAACCTCAGATGCCCATTTCTGAATTAGGTCTTTAAATTTGAGGGCCCTAATGCATCTTAGGCTTCATGGATTTTTTAAACTTTATTAGGCACAGACATGTTTAAGATCATGTACTTGTTCTAAAATTTACTTCGATATTAATATGGGCTCCCATCTTTTTATTTTCCAAAAATTATTTAATTTTGGTAAAAAGAAAAATATCATTTATTTAAACCTAGTTACAAAGAGTTGGAGGGACCTGTTTTCCTCAAATCATCATCTCCCTTTCTCCAAGTGGGTGAGGGTCTTTTATAGTAAAGAAAAGAGAGAAGGAGGAGCACTAGGCAAAAATGTAGTTTTTCACCTTTGCTTTATCATTTTCAGCCATCTGTACCTCATCTTCCTCTTTCTTGTGCATACGAACGAGCTCCAGCCTCCTGGAGATACAGCAGACAATTAGAATCAGTGTCATAATGCCTCCTGGGCCTGCACTTGCATTCTGTTACTTCTTTTGGTCAAGGGAGAGGAATCATTGGCTATGTGCTCAGTAGGAAGAAATTTGGAAAAGTTATCTATCTTTGCTTTTTTTTTTTATGTATTTAGTACAGGGTCTACAGGCTCTCCTTACACAGATCAGAGTCATAGTGTTCTCCTGTTTTCAGTCTTCCAAGTGCTGGCATTACAGATGCTTGCCACCATACCCAGTCTCAGTTGCTGTCTCTGTGTGCCCCAGGGTGGGGCCAGCACGGTATGCCCGAGATTGAACCTCAACCCATTGCTTTAGTCCGCTGAGCTATCTGGCTGGCCCTGAAAAAGTTATTTATCTTTGAAAGAAAAAAAGTCTAAGTTTCAAAGTTCCACTTTTAGTATTCGTTGCAATCTCCCTTAGCTTTATTCCTGTCCTCAGTCTTGAGGTGTTGCATCATCTGGCTGACTGTCAAACATTGAATTGTCATATATGTTCCATCACAAGTAGCTGGAATATATTAAGCAAGAGAAAGCCAGATATTTGAGCATGAAAAAAAAATATCACTAAAGGTTGTAAAATTAAATACAAAAGCAAGCCAAGGTTAGGAGATACTGAGTAATTACACCTGCCACAATGGTTTTTTGCTTTTAGGTCATTGGCCTAAAAGGTCTTCTATTAAAACTTCTATAGCTCTACTTATTTTGGTTGACACATCAGTGATTCTTTGATGTTCACAACCCCTTTCCCTTGTCTGAATGCATTTTCTTGTCTTCTGAAAGCATTGTAAGTTAACCTTCTTCAGGTTTTCCCTTGGTGCTGATGTACCTTTCCCCAGTGATGGTCAGTCAGATCCTGTCTCACATTGGAGGGGATACAGCAGACAATTAGAATCAGTGTCATAATGCCCATTCTTGACAAATATCAGCGATTTAGGAAAAGTGGCTCTTGTTTAGTTTATGTAAAATTCAGGATCAAGTCTAACTCTATTTTGTAGTTAGCACCTGAAAATAATACAGCTTTGACAAATTATTACAGAGCTTACAAACAAAACAAGATAATATGTGCAAGCAAATCCAATCTGTAAGTTGACTTGAAGTAAGAAACATAGTGAGTTAATTTTTAAAACACCAGCATTTTTGCAAAGCAAGTTTTGTTTTGCCAGAAAGTATATCATGCAACTACTAAAGAATCTCCTTCTCCTGTGAAGCAATGCAAATTACTGTAAGGGAGGAAACACAGAATTTACTAAAGCCAAGAACAAGAATGAGTTTAGTAATGTTTAGGATTCCTTAGGTATGCATACTGAACTGTGAACATACAATATATGGTACAAAGATTAATGTCTATTTTAATAGCATACTTTTAAAAAACTGCCTTAGAGGGTTGGGAAGAGAGCTTCACAGTCTAAGTGCCTGCCTGGCAAGTATAAGGACCTGAGTTCGATTCCCAGTACTGCATGCTGTACTGGCCCAGGAATCGCAGGCATGGCTGTGCTGGCCACCAAAACTGGGTATAGTGGCATGTGCCTATAGTTTCAGCACTGGCAAGGCTGAGACAGGAGGATGACTATGAGTCTGAGCTGTGTAGCAAGACCCTGTACCGAATGAATAAATAAATTAATAAATAAAACTATTAGATGCGAAAAGGAAAATGGTTTTTGCCAATTATATGAGTATTGTTATAAGCAATACATGAGGTAGTAATTTGGAAAAATAATTTAGTAGCTTTTATAAAAGCAACAATTATGTCTGCCTTAATTATAAGACAATTATATTTTTAGTTCTTTGAAATTATTTTTCTTTTAGAAAAACAATTAAGACACTCTCTTCATTCACTGATTAGAGACCTCTACTATAATAATGCCTGTAGGTATAATATCATGTATGCATCTTGTACGACACCGAAACATTATGAAAACATTTGCAGTGTATTGATTTGTTGACTCTGTCCTGTTAATTTGTCTTGAAACTGTCTCATTGCTATTTGTTCTTCAATAAAAATAATAAAAAAAGAAATAGAAAAGCAATTACTTTATTAATTTCTTATAATCAAATACTGCCAGCTAGCATTACTTCTACTTCCACATTATTAAACAATAATTCCTTGGTATTTTCAAATATTGTATTATATAATAACTTAAAACTCACTGATAATTATGTAAATATGTAATATTTAAAAAATATACTAATAATTGTTTCTTCATAAAATGCAAATTTAAATATTTCTCCAAGTAGTCTTGAGGTTATCATTATGAATAATGCAAGCATGGCACATGTAGTTTTATCTAGGATCTTATATACCTTCTTTAAGCAAGATGTGTATAACAAAATGAATGCAGCCCAATGTGTATAACAAAATGAATGTAGCCTGGGAGATAGCTCAATGGCATAAGAGCCTTCCAAGCAAGTGTAAGGTCCTGAGTTCAATCCCTAGTAAAAAACAAAAACAAATAAAAAACAAAAAGCAAAATAAGACATAAATTGCATACAGTCAATACATGATGAAGAGCATACTTTTTATTTTTTTTCATTATCTTTAATTAGAAATAATTATATAGCATGTTAAAAATTGTTGACAAATACTGAAATGTGAAAGATAAGATGTAGACAGTGAATTTTAGAGAAATATTTCTGAAATGAATACATAGCATGAGATTAATAATAGATAATTGTGCATAAAATATTTACAAACTTGAATATACCAATAAAAATTGTACAAAATAAAAATGAAGAAGAAAGGATTTACAGATCAGTCATATAATACTTCACTCTGTGCCAAAATCAAGAAACTTGTATTCATATAATTAGAATTCTTAAAGTAGAAAGGGATAGGCAAAAATATTTAAAGATTTAAATTTTCTCAGCACCACATTTCTAAGAAAAATGAACATTTTGCATAAGAAATATGAATAAAATCACACAAATGAAATTGTCCAAAATTAAGTGTAAGAAAAAAAATCATTAAAGCATATACATAAAATATATTAGATATGGAAGAACAAAATTAAATAGCATCTTATTCCATATTAGAAAAAAACAAAAGGGCCAGCCAAATAGCTCAGGGGATTAAAGCACCTGAAAGCAGGTACAAGGACTGGGGCTTCAATCCCCAGGGCATGCTGAGATTGCAGTTGAGACTGTGCATGGTGGTATACACCTGTAATCCCAGCTCTTGGGAAGCTGTAAACAGGCAGATCACTAGGAGTTTGATTTAGTATTGAGACCCCGAACACCCTGTAGACCCTTGACTAAAATACAAAAAAAAAAAAAAAAAGGACAAGTGTGTAAGAAACTAGACTAATTAATTCAAAGGACTGAAAAAAATCTGTCCACATTGAATTTTATACTTAGCAAATGTATTTTTATTTTTATTTTTATTTATTTTTTTGCAAATGTACTTTGAAAACTAAAAGCAAAACATTTTCCAGTTATACAAACGTGAAATAATCTACTTCTCCAGAGGCAGCATATAGAAAATAACAAAGAGTATAATCCAGAAGAAAAGAGAAGATGCTGTATGGTCCTGAATAATGAATAAGGAGTTCTTAAAAAGGTGGTTATTCAGGATGATGTAAAATATATTAGATGAGGGGGTTTATGGCTTAGCTCAGTTGTTTAAGCCCTTCTGGGGCAGACCTAGTCAGGAGCAGGGAACAGCAACTTGATCCCAAGCTCTGCATGCCTTAGGAGACCAGCCACTAAGGAAACCTGAGCCAGCCCCACAAAAATACACACACACACACACACACACACACACACACACACACACACACACACACACACACGATGAAGCCATTTAAAAGGTCATTGAAGATATCTACTCATGTCAAAATAAATTACCAACAAAGTGAAAAAGACAACCCACAAATTTTGAAAAAAATCCTAACTCATAAGCACTCAAAGGTTTGCTCTCTAGAACTTACATATTTTTTTGGGGGGGTTAATATGTTTCCTTTTTATTATTCATTTTGAAGTTTAAAAAATAGTGACAGAAGAAAACAGCATTATACATGGTACAAGATTTCACTAAACAAGGTAATAGAAATACAGCAATGGTTGCTGTATTACATGATGCTCTGTGCAAATTAGTTTTTCAGATTACCAGATATAAAGGTATGAGTTGTGTTTTATAAACAACAATAACTAAGAAGTTATAAGAAATTCAAGAAAGGAAAAAATCAGAGTAAAAAAAAATGTAAGCATTAACTGCTCCTTTCCTTTTCTCTTATATACATATAATTAGAATTCTCAAAGTAGAAAGGAGTAGGCAAAAATTTAAAGTTTTAAAATTTTTGAATTTAATTCAACTTATAATACCATATTTCCAAGAAAACTCAACTGTTTGCACAAGAAATTTAAATAAAATCATACGAAGATACACAAAAATGAAATTGTCCAAAACAAGAAAAAAATGGTTAAAGCATATATAGAAAAATATTAGTTATGGAAGAACAAAATTAAATAGCATCTTATTCCACATTAGAAATTAAAAACAAAGATCAAGTGTGTAAGAAAGTAGACTAATTAAAGGACTGAAAGAAAAAGTAAGATCTGTCATCTTTGAATTTATTTATTTATTTATTTTGATAAATTAATACACTACAAACTTTTCATAATGTTTTGGTAACATAGAAGGAGCATACATGATATACTTACAGACATTATTATACCGTATGTCTCTTATCAGTAGAGTATAGCTCTTTGCTTATCTTATTTATTATACCTGAATTGCATAAAAGATTCAATAATTAATACTTTCTAACTTGTTATTTTCCTAGTGGTTGTCCACAGTACTAGAAGCTGACATAATATCCTGTCCAACCACCATTAGTGCAAATCTTGCCTCCCACAGATTTATGTAGAAACACATCATTATCTGTCCCAACTGTACTGTCTATACACACACATCATGATTCTTCCTTTCCACACTCCTTTCTTTGTCTACACCTGTCAGAGATGGGCACTCTACTGTCATTCAACTAACTTAGGTGCTTGAACTCAAGGACACAGTCCAACATTCCACAACAATAGTGAGTTATCTGATGAAGTTGTCGACCATAGCTATTTACAGCTCAACTTATTATGATGGTCCCAAGGTGTATACCTCAGTTTTATACTTTTTCTGCTCGATGGTTAAGACCTAGATAGGGCAAGACTTATATACCAACACATGTACTTTATGTTTCTTATGAGTTCAGTGAAGTCCCCTCAGGGTTTATCTTGTAGTCCTGTAACTTATTCTGCAGATCCTTTGTCTGTGTCATCCATGTGGATGAGTCACGGTCAATGCTTGACCAGTTTGCTCTCTGGGAGAGGCTGAGAGAAAGTTTTCTCTCCATGTGACTCTCCCCAGGCACACTATAGAACTTCAATCCCTTTCCTCTGTGGCTCCATAATCTTGTTCAGAAAATTTGGAGCTCACCTGAGATTCATGATGTTGCAGTACAGGTTCTCCTATGTCCTGAGTCTTGGCTGATCTTGAAAGGCTAGGGCCAAATGTTGGCTGACCTTGTGGCTCTTCTATTTCTTCAACTCTGACTTGTGATCTTAGGTTGTTAACCATCCAGAAGAAAAGCTGATTAGTATCCTGCAGCTTATGCCATTCACTTTGCCTTATCTGACTCAATTGATTTTACTTGTTATACATTTCCTTTTGTATTTCTGCTTTTCGCTTGTTATACTAGGGAGACTATACGATATTTACCCATGTGTGTCTGGTTTATTTCACTTATGAGTATATGTTCAAGTGGCATCCACTTCAGTATAAATGCTTCGAACTTATCATTCTTAATAGCTGAGTAATACTCCATTATATAGAAATACCACATCTTTTTCAACCATTCCTCATGTGATGGACATCTTGGTTGTTTCCAAGATGTGGCTATCACACATTGTGCTGCTATAAACATAGGTACACATATGTCACTATGACACAATGTTTTCAGTTCTTTTGGGAAAATTCCCAGTAGGGGGATAGCCGGCTTGAATGGGATTTCTAGTTCTACTTGTTTGAGGTGTCTCCACATTGACTTCCACCATGGTTGTACCAGTCTACATTCCCACCAGCAGTGGAGAAGTGTTCCCTTTTCTCCACAACCTCTCCAACATCTGTTGTTGCTTGATTTCCTTATGATAGCTATTCTTTGTGGAGTGAGATGGTATCTCAGTGTTGTTTTTATTTGCATTTCATGAATGGCTAGCAATGTAGAGCATTTTTTCATATATTTATTTGCTTCTTTAATTTCGTTCTCTGAGAAGTGTGCATTCATCTCAGATGCCCATTTCTGAGCTGAGTCTTTAAATTTGAGGGCCCTGTTATATCTTAGTTCTTTATATATTCTAGACAGTAGTCCTCTGTCTGATTGCTTATTAGTTAGGATTTTTTCAAAGTTTGTGTGTTGTCTTTTCACTCTGTTGACAATTTCTTTTGACATGCAGAAGCTCCTTAAGAAGAGTTGATCCCTGTGAGGACTTCACTGACCACATAGGAAATATAAAGTTCATGTGTTAGTATATAAGTCTTGATCTACCTAGGTCTTAACAAGTTTTAGTTTTTGGCATGGAGAAAGCCATGTTTTCCAGCACCATTTGTGAAAGAGGCTATCTTTCTTCCAGTGAGCTTGTGCAGCCCCTTTGTCAAAGATAAGATGGCTGAGTGTTTTCTTAGATGCCTCTGTGTCTTCTAATCTCTTCCACTGATCCTCAGGTCTATTTTGTTGCCAATACCATGTTGATTATCACAATGGCTTTGTAGTATAATTTCAAATCAGGAATTGTGATGCCTCCTGCTTTGTCTTTATTGGCCAAGATTGCCTTTGCTATTCTAGATCTTTTGTGGTTCCAAATAAATTTTAGGAATGATTTCTCTATGTCTGGGAGCTATGTTGTTGGCAGTTTGATAGGGATTGCATTAAATGTGTACAGCAATTTTGGGAGTATGGCCATCTTCACGACGTTGGTTGTTCCTATCCAGGAGTATGGAATATCTTTCCATTTTCTGAAATCCTCTATAATCTCTTTTCTTAGGGTGTTGTAATTTTCCGTGAAAAGATCTTTGACTTCCTTGGTTAAGTGAATCCCAAGGTATTTCATTTTCCTCAGTGCTATTGTAAAAGGTATTGTTTCTA
>PVKA01026916.1:0-31147 GCA_004027165.1 Ctenomys sociabilis
TTTTTTTTTGCAGGGGGGCGGGTATTGGGGTTGGAATGCATAACCTTACACTGAGCTATTTCCCCAGCTTCCAAAAGAAGCTGCTCTGAAAAGCCATCAGTCGTGGTGATGGGGTGCTGAGGACTTTGTCCCAAATGCCTGGCTGCTTTGAGCATATGTGCTCTATACATACTTGTAAAACTTTTTGTGTTTATAAATTGTACTGGCATTTAGACCATGTTTAATTAAGCCTCTGTTATCTAAGGTAATAACAGGACAAACAGGTTGATGATTAGCATAAATTTTTTAAACAAATGATTTCATCTTTCAGTGTAAAATATGTGACTATGACACAATAGTTTATTAAACTTTTTGAAACCACAAAAACCTAAAACTTGATGAAGTATGCATTAAGTTAATTTACCTACATGCTTCCAAAATAGAAGTATTACACTGCTAAGATATAGCTGAATCTGTTCAGACCCCATTCAGTACATTTTTTCCTTACTGTACCGGAGATTGAACTCAGGACCCTGTGCTTGCCAGGCAAGCGCTTATTCTACTGAGATATCGCCCTGGCCACAAAGCTCAGTAGACTTTTGTACTTCCATGATGATGTCATGTTCTGCTTCTTGAAATAAAGCTTCAAGAATAAGAAAACTTTAAATCCCTAATCAGATAAATCCTCAATGTTACGATAGCATATGCAAATTTAAATTATATAAAAGAAATAAAGGAACAAGACAGATTTTCTACTGGCCTTCAGTATGCAAACTTCTGTTAGTATTGTAGGAGGCCTTTGGCTGACTTCAGCATGAAACAAACTCAATCTGAAGATTTTCAGTTTTAAGAGGAATCTTCTCGGAATGTTTTGTGAATAGAATTTAGTTTAATTTGCAAAAAATAATCCTTCTTTGGGCATTTTCATTGAAGAAATCTATAACTTTCACCTTAAGAGTGCATTCTATGTAAAATATGTATAATTCAATTTGTATTCTCATGCAATGTGTATAATATGAAAAAGGAGCAACACACACACACACACACACACACACAGTATTAAATGATTTGAAGGTCAGTCTACTAAATTTCTAATTCTTCCAACATCCCTCAATAAACTGCTTTCTGGATTAGCTATCTGACTAGGATTTCTCATTTGTAATGTTTAGAGAAACATAATTTCTTCACCCCATAAAATAAAATGAAAACGTTTACAGACATTTTCTTTAAATTTCATCAAAAAACAAGTTAGGGCAGGGGGATAGCTCAGCAGTCTAAGTGCCTGCCTGGCAAGTTCAAGTTGATCCCCAGTACTGCATGATGCCCTGGCCAAGCACCACACCAGGCACCGCAACTGGGGGTGTTGGAGCACGCCTGTAATCCTGGGAAGACCGAGGGAGGATGAGCACTGGGAATCTGAGCTGCATAGTGAGATCCTGCACCAAATCAATAGATAAAAAATAAATAAATGATTAAAAATACTTTTAGAAAGGGAGGACATAATGGTAACATTTACGAAATGGTTCATTGTATGTGAACATGAATTTGTGTGGATAAGGTGATATCTTTGAAAATATTAGTTTAAGTCTTGCAACATTATTGTTAGATTTTAAAGTCAAACAAACAGATTTCTCTTTCATTTTGCTTGAATGTCTTCCCAACTCATGTTCTCCTTTTAGGGAGTAAAAAATTGCAGCACTAGTAAACAGGAAATAATGTAAAACAAGAAAAATGTTATTATAGCAGAAAAAATCAAGTAAGTACATCTTTCCTTCAAAATCCTACATGATAGTCATATTACTCCAAGTTGTTAGGAAAATTACTTCTTCATATTTTATTTTTATACATATTCCCATTTATAAATGCTTTAATCAATATATGTTTACAACTGAAACTATCATAATGCCAAGGCAAATATCACTATTAGGTTTTCTGAGAAACGATCATACGATGTCAATCTGTTCCATACTTTCAAATATACTTTTCATCAAACACCAGCCATCTGCAACTGATTTCTCATCAATTTGTCAAGTCGGATATAATAGGAAAATGTATAATTTTATTTCTAATTTCTTTCTTTCTCATTTCTTTATCAAATAATAATAAAGAACAAACTAAACCATTAATTATCATGCTCATGTTTTCTGACAGCTTGTAATTCAACAATTTCTAGGTATAGTCATCTATTCAATAATTTAGATTTCCAAAGAAGGACAAAAGAGAAAAAAATAAATGTTAAATATTTTGACTTGGGTAAGCATTTTACCAATATTAAAACAATTTTCTGAGCAGTTGCGTGATTTTCTTTAGCTTCATCATCAGCATTCATTTTTCTGTACAGTTACTTAGAAGTTATCAAGCTTTCTTTTCAATGAACACATTTCACCCTTGCTAAAATACTGCCAAAACAACTGTGCTTTAGTAAAGTAAATGCAAGGAAGTAGCAAAACAAATTAATGCGAAAGGCAATTAATTACCTTAAAAATGTTCTACATCACTGACGATTTGAGAAATGCAAATTAAAACAATACTGAGATATCATCTCATCCCAGAAAGAATAGGTATTATAAATAAATCAACAAATAACAAAAGCTAGCGAGGCTGTGGAGGAAAAAAGAACCAGTGCTGGTTGGAATGTAGACTGGTACCACCATTATGCAAATCAGTGTGGAGACTTCTAAAAAAAAGTAGGACTGGAAGGCCCATTCAATCCAGCTACTCCCCTTCTGAGTATTTTCCCAAAAGAACTGAAAACATCATACCACAATGATATATGTACACCCATGATTATAGAAGCACAATTCATCATAGCCAAATCTTAGGAACAACCGAAATGCACATCATCTGAGGAATGGATGAAAAAAGATGATATTTTTATCCAATAGAGTATTACTGAGCTATAAAGAATAACAAACTTGAAACTTTTATAGGTAAGTAGATATAGGCTATGCTCATAAGTGAAATAAATCATACCCACATGTATGATATAGTCTCCCTGGTGTAAGAATCCAAAAGAAGAAATAGAATCTGAAAGTTATAATAGATACAGTAAGACAGAAATAAATGAAACTTATGGATTTAATAATGAATAGAAGAGAAAAGAGAAAAGATAAGATAAAAGGCAGAGAGAAAAAACATGCAATTACATACACAGGATGGCTGAGGTGATTGTGCTAAAACTTCTATCATTTTTTTGAAAATAGTACCTAATGTATAGAAATTTCACCTTCACTAACTCTATGCTAATATCTGTGATCTAAGCAACTACATTAAAAACAGCAATGTGTAATACAAAAATCATGCTTAAAGCTTGTCATCTTGGTCTTCTAAATGTGTACCATTTCTAATGTCATATCAATTGCTACTATACTTTCTTCAAAATAAATTTTTGAAAAAGAGAAAAAGCAAAACAGGAGAGACAAGAACAAAAATTTAAGATTTCTAGAAAACAAGCATTAATATGTAATCATATGTCCAATCTTATATCACCATATCTGTTATTTATTTAACAGATTTGATGATAAAAATAGATAATATATCAACCATTGGCCAGGGAGATGGCTCAGTAGAATAAGTGCTTCCCTGGTTCTGCCAAAAAATATATATTATATATATAAAATATATATATATATATATATATATATATATATATATATATCAACCATTGTTAATCAGCTACTCTTGTTCTGAAAATTTGTTGCCTAGGTATTGTCATTATGTTTCCCTGCTTTTGTCATTTTTTCTAATTTTTGTTCTTGCTTTTGTCTTTTACTTTTCAGAATGAAATATTAAAATTAAATTTAATAAAAAAGAAAAATAAAAAACTGAAATGTAACAAAACTCCTAAGTAGTATGATTGTTTTTCAAGACCTTTATTTCCAATCTAGAGAATACTTTCACATGAAATGCTAGCTCTTTATTAGCTGTACTTCTTTTTTCATTTTCTCTCTTTTTTATTAGTTCCCTTTGGGCACATTCTTACATGACATAACTCAGTTTGTTTATCTTTATTCCTTGCAATCCCTGTTGTGCTGCCATCTCCCATATTTGAAAGTACTTGGGAAGTGTTTCACACCATCCTGTTCCCCATTATTTCCCTTATACACCTGTCCTATCTATATGTTTCTGCTTGTCAAATAATAGCCTGTCTTCTATTTTCTTCTCTAATTTTTGAAACTTCCCATACACATTAGGAAGACTTGCAATATTTGACTTTCTGAATATGGCTTAATTCACTCACCATAATTGTTTCCAGATCCATCTATTTTTTAGAAATGATAGAATTTTGTTCTTTCCTGTGACAGACTATATATATATATATATATATATATATATATATATATATATATATATATATATATATATATATATTTACTTCTCAGTGGATAGTGACCTATGTAGATTGATTCCCTATCTTATTTACTGAGAATTGTGCTTCATTGGCTATGCAAGTATCCCTAGATCATGATGGCCTTAATTGTTTTGGTTATGTACCAAGGTGTATAATAGCTATCAAATGATAGCTCTATTTTTAGTTTTTCAGGAAAACAACATTTCCATAGTAATTGCACTAATTTACATTTCCCACATCAGTGTTGAGAAGTTTCCTGTCCCTGCACTCTTGCCAGAATTCATTGCTGTTGTCTTTTTCATCATAGTTACACAGAGTGAGATGACAGAATGTCAGTGGAGTTTCAGTTTCTATTCCCTAATAACAAGAGATGTTGATCATTTTATATGCTTACTAGCATACACATATCTTCTTTTGAGAAGTGTTTGTTCAACTCATCTAATAATTTTCTCATTGACCTATTTGATTCTTTTGTGTTAGGTTCTGTATGTTCTTTTTATGTTCTAGATAGCAATCCTCTGTTGAAAGAGTAGCTGACAAAGATTTCTTCTTCTCTACAGGTTGTCCCTTCACACTGGTACTTGTTTCACTTACTGGGCAGGAACATGTTTCATACCAGCCCTGTTTTTTTAACTGATAATTCTCTTTATCGGACATATTTGATCTATATTTTCCCCTTCAAACTTCAAAATTTTTTATTAAAATTTTTATTTTAGTCCATTTACTATTTATATTACTCTAAGAAATGACTAAAGCTGGATCTTTATGAAATATAGATATATATTTTTTGCTTTAAATTTATTTATTTATTTTTGGTAGGAAAGTTAAAGCAACTAGTACATCACATATTGTTGTCTTTGTAGTAGTCATTCATAGCACAGAATGCAGATATGATATCCTGTCCAATATCTTTCATTTTATTGAATTAAAAGAATGTAGTTACATATCCATCCTAATTTTTTTGCATACACAGATACAAAATGGTCCTTCATTTATTATCACCAATTTTTTCTTTAGTTTGTCACATGCAGAGAAAACATTCTCTTAGGCTTTCACAGACAGCAAATTGGTCAAGCAATGGCCGTGACTCATCCACATGGCTGACACTAACAAAAGATCTACAAAGTGCAATACAAGGTTTCAGGAAGGGACTTGACTGACCTTGCCAGATAGAAAGTTACATTTCTTGTTATGTAGGTATTGCTTTATCTTGGTCTTCACCATCCAACAAAAGATTGTAGAAACATGGTACAAAAAGTGAAGCCATGTTAATATGCTGAGCTGTGCAAGGTTCAAGTCATCAGATTCAGACATTGCCAGTCCTGTGGATAACCCACTACTATTGTGGACTGCTGAACTGTATTGGAATATTTTGCTGAATTCATGCACATACAATGTTTAGATGGCAGTAGAATGCCCATCTCCAATGAATCAGCCTCATTTTGTAATGCTCATAGTTGCCTATGCTATTGGAATCTTATTCAAGAAGTCTTTGCCTATGCCCAAGACTTTGCCTATGCCCAAGACTTCAAGTGTTTCTACATATTCTTCTATATTTATTATATCCTAAATAGGTGTACAGAAAATTTCAAGTCACAACAGAGATTTACTTCTTGTTTTGTTTGCTTATAGTCAATCACATCTATGTATTTCCTCTTAATTCAGTTCTTGCCACCTGAAGGACACAGTGGAGATGAGATATCATTCTACACATAAGAGGGCTACATCATAGGTTAGGTAACATGAAATTAAATATGTACACAGTGAGACAGAGAGGTCCCTGTCCTCCTTATGTTTTATTTTATATTTCTTTTTCGGTGTTCATATACATTGGTAACCCTCAAGATAATGAGACTTGCTTTGGTGCATTTGCACTTAAATAAAATTTATTTTGATTATGTTCATCCTCATACGTGGTTTCTCCTTCTCCTCCCTTTACCTAATGCACTTTGGCACTGCTAAAAGTTGACATTCTATTTTTGTGTCACTAGGAGAGACTATTTTTAAAATTATAAGGAGTAGAACTCCAGGCCCTCTGTGAGAGCAGTTATCCCATTCATCAGCCAACAAAGGTACCTCAGTTCTATCTCCCATGCTTTTCAGAAATGTAAACCTGTCTGTAAAAATGTGAATCTATTTTGATCAATACTTACTGAGTTTTGAATTAACTTTTTTAACCTTAACCATGTTCTTATCTTAAGTCAAAAGCAATGGCAAAATTTGTACAAAAAAACATAATGGCAGAAACATAAAAATATTTTTGTAATCACATAAAATCCTTGTGTGGAATGATTTTTATAGCTAGAGCATACCATACATTAAATAATATTGAGAAATAACAAATTTAACAGAAACTTAGACTTTGGTTTGGAAAAAGTATATCGTTCTATTTTTCTAATTTTATAAAGAGAATCTACAGTTGCTATTTATAAATCGATATGAAAACAAATTTTTAATTCATTTAACTTCTAACATCAAACTAAGTCTTTAAGATATGATACAGCAAAAGTTCATTACAGAAACAGTCAAAATATCATAGTATACAACTAGAGGTTAGTAAGAATCTTTTCTTTAGTCGATTTCTGAATTTGATAAAGTGATTTAATACCTCCAATTTGTTTCCACGTTTTTAAAAATTCCAGTCCAATTATTACCAACTCAGAACATCATCAGGACAGCTAAATAAATTTATTTACCTAAAAGTTTTAATTCCATAGGCTGAGAAAGAATTCTGTCGGGGGGGGGGGACTGATGAGAGGTATGCATCAGATAGATATGCAGAGATAAGACATAAGTCTAGCCCAAGCCCGAACTTCTTGGCCTGCATGTCTAAAGATTAAAAGGTAGCCTACAGAGCCACAAGTCTGTAGATGATCAAAGCACACTGCCTTAATGAATTTGTGTTTTAGCTACTGGCCTCCCCAAAACCCAGTTTATTACTTCAGTTTACCCCAAGGTACTCATGTAGCAGACTACCCTGTACTTTTCTCTCTCCAGTCCTCTACATGGATTTCTGCACGGGAGCCCTTCTTTTGTCCTTGATCTTTACTTCTTGGATCTATCCATAAAAACCCACAGAAGCTTTGGCGGCAAGTGGTTTGTTTGAGATACTCTCACGCTGAGGAGCCTGGGGAAGGTGGCCCCTCTGGGGGTTCTTGGAGTTTGAACTGGATGTTGACTACACGTCATCACTCATCTTTTGTAGGTCATGGCTGTGACCTGCAGCAAGTTTCTCAGTATCCAGGACAGGGCTGTGAAATCAAAAAGCATCTGTTAAGTTATTTGCTATATCTCCATGCTCTACTTAAGCTGGAGTATTATGCTATTCCACAAAGGTATAATTTGGCCATCTGGGTAAATGTGGAAAACCTTTAACCACAGAAATTACATTTAGATAAAAATGATCATGCGTGCACAGTTTTAAAAGTGCCATAAGTTCATGATTCTGGTTTGAAATATCTTTAAAGTGCAGATATATTAAATTATTATTTCAAATAAGACTGCTGTGCAGTGAACATGTTAAGAAGCTCATGTTATTATATATAAATGAATGGTAAATAAAGCATAGGGATAATGCACTGCATGTGCCAGTAAAATCCCAAATATCTTCATCAAACAATTTGTATTCTCTTTAAGGGCAAAGCTAAAGAAAGTTCTACTAATCTGAAAGAAATGAGAATTTCACACTAAGAAAACACCTAATAACAGTCTCTGATAAATGAACAGCTCTAATAATTTAATGTTAGTCTTTCCTTTAAAAAACAAGATTATTCAGATTTCTTTTCCAGAAACACAAAACTGTGACAATGTGACCCACTGATATGAGGATTAGCTTTTGTGTTCATCATATTTTGCAAGACACTGCAGATTCAAATTGGCTGGTTTAATGTTGTATGAGCAATTTGGATAGGCATTTTATCAAATGTAAGTGTATTAGTTTGTGTATAAAAACAAAAAACAGTCATAAAACAGAATAATTTGTAACATTTATGTAATCAAAAATACATCAATCAGCAATCATCCTAAAAATATTTTAGAATATGTGTCTATCGTTTGTGTGTCCTATGAAATCTAGTGGGGAAATTTAGTACATTCCTTTTTATTGTTTATAAAACCTTTTCTAGATTTTCATGAAAATTTGTCTGTATAAAGTGATTCCAGAATAGCTATTGTTCTACAATGTAATACAAAAAAATTGTACAAATTAAGTCTATGAAACTGATTTAAAATTCTATAATTCTTTTTCTATTGTATAAAATTTAAACTCTACAAAAGCTGTTTATTATATTCCACTTTTCAATTCACATTTTATATAGTGATTGATCATATTTCTATTGCATGGTAATACTTCTACAAGAAAACAAATTTCTTGTAAGAAGGAAAGATTTTCTTTTGACCGCAGTTCCTATTTATGTAATTAGTGTCCTGTTGCCACCAAGGTAAAATCTACCAATATTTGTCCTCAAAATACTAGCTAGTTTAAAAAGTCTTATTTAGCAAAAACTCAATAAAAATATTTCATTATATCTAATTTATTTTAAAACAAAGTTATAAAGTAGTAAGTTATTCATGTTAATTGACAGTGAGGTATTCTCTTATCAGTGGCAAAATGAATTATTAGACAAAATTTAAAACTCTGCCTCACTCTCTAATTCCCTAGGGCAAATTGATTGCTCTCAGTAGGGATATATATGGGATGACTATTTTGACCATTTAACTTGAAAACTTAGAAACAAGAGTGCTTAAATGTCTCTCTCATTTAAAGTTTAAAACCTCATTACTTACAAAAGTTTTCCATCTAAATGTGTAGCTGTTCTATTTTCTGCAGGCAAAATTCTGTAAGTGGAAAAAGAATACAGCATTGCTGCCAACAATTGACTATTTGAAAGATATTTTTATCACTTTCTGTTTTAAAATGTTGCAGTAAGCTAGCTTTCGGTAAGTGGAATTTTCAGTGAAACAGCCTGGATTAATTTCTTTCCTTTCAAATGTGAATGCGATATCTGTAAGAAGTTGATTGGAGAGTCAACATTTATAAGGGGAAGACTGCAAAGGCCAAGAGGTGCTAGGAGAAGTTGCTCTATCTGACAACATGCATAGATTGATTAAATGTTGGTGGGCAGACTCATTCTGACATGCACTGTGGGAGAACCATGAAAGTGACAGTTGCTAGCTGTCCATCATCAAGGAGAGGCACACAAACAGCAAGTATTGGCCACAAGATTTGAGATTAGCAGGAACCAAAAATACCAGGACACTGTAACAAAAAGATACGGTATTTGTGCAATTAATTGATATATACAAATATGATATGTAAAAGTTAATTTTAAAAGATGAAGGGAACTACTTTAAATACATGATAAAATATCCTAAGGATGAGACAACAGAACATGAACAGAAATCACAAACTCTAAGCCCAATGAATTTGGTCACATGTGTGCACTTTTAGACGGAAAGCCATAAATTGCAATAAAGATATGTAATAATTTTTAAAAAGATGAAATTTGAAATTTCAAATGGAAAAAAGTGCCTTCTTCCCTGAAAACCCATTTCATATAAAAACAAATTAAGTCACTTAAAGTCCTATACAGGGCCACATGTATGATATACAAAGACAGCTGCGGTACATGGGGAAGGTCAGCATCCTCTTGCAAATGCAGTGCCAAGTACGGGATCATTCAGTTACTGATATTTCAAAGACAGAGTATCATTCTTAATACTTGCTTCAATAACATAAAGTTTAACAAATTGAGATAGGCCAACTGAGGCCTAAAAATTTAAAGAGAATCATCACTATGGTTTAGTAAATCATGTGTATGAGAGGACCTTTTTCTAGTCCTGTTTCATTACTTATTAACTACGGAAATCCATGCAATCCTGCATAGTCAGGTCCTCTAATATTAAATGGTAATAATTAAAATGAGGTGCCTGATCAGGGCCTGGGAGAAAACAAATCAAATGTTCTATGTGTAATTTAAACTATCTGAATAAATAAATTGTTTACTAAGACCAGAATTAAGCTATGGGAAATCACTGCGATTAGGATGAACAGCAATGAAAAAATTAATCCTTTAAATAATTTCCTTAAAAACTGGGTGAAGGTCCAATTGAGACCATAGAAGCTTTCTTTTCACAGAAAATAAAAACACACCTATACTGCTTCATTTGTTGAATTTTCTCCATTCATTTTTCCCTTTTCTTTCTCAGGCATTCCCTTGTGCCTTGAGTAGCATCTACTAGGTAAATTATCAAAAATAACAGGCATTGCACTACTATTCCTTTTTTTTTTTTTTTTTGTATTTTAGGGAGGGGTCTACAGGGTAGTCAGGCTCTCACCTAGTGGTAGTCAAGAGCTCACTGACTTATAGTGTTCCGCCTGTTTCCAGCCTTCCAAGAGCTGGGGTCACAGGTGCACGCCACCACACCCAGTCTCATTAGCCCTCAGTGTGCCCTTTCCATATGGCAGGGCCAGCGCGGAAAGACCTGGGAATCCAAACCCTGGCCCCCATTCCCTCCTTGCAGGTACTTTATTCTGCTGAGCTATTTGGCCTGCCTATGGAAGGAATTTTTTTTTTTTTTTTGTGCTACTATTCCTAATGGGGAATAGTCCTAAGGACTAAACTGAAATAATTCGAACTGCATAAGACATGAAAAGCAACATGCATTTGTTGTGTTCTAGCCAATTATTGTGAGTAGGCAAATTCTCTAATAATCTATAATTAATTTATATTATATTTATAGACAGGTAAATGGAAACTAAATCAAAGTATCTAGGACTTCTTTGTAGTCATGTATGATTAGATTTTAACCTTTAAAAATTTTTATTTATTTTTATTTTTTATTTTTTTTAAATTTTAATGGAAAACTATTTGATTTTTATTTGTATATTCTTGTGCTGGAAAATTATGACCTTCATACTGGGGAGTTGTCACATATGCATTACTAAACTTAGTTGGTTTACTCTCCCTTTCACTTTCTCTAGCTCTTGGTCTTGATAAATGTTAATAACGAAATTTTTTAGTCTTTTTATTTTACAAGAAAATATGTAAAAGGGACCAGGGAGATAGCTCAGTAGAATAAATGCTTGCCTGGAAAGCACAAGATACTGAGTTCCATCCCCAGTATATATATATGTGTGTGTGTGTGTGTGTGTGTTTATATATGCATAAAGATATAAATACACATTTTAATCATATAGGTACTTATAATATTCTTTTCAGTATAACAGTGCCTTTATTTAGGTTGAATATAAATAATATTTAAATATGTTTATTTTCAAAATAAACATTCGATACTTCCTTTAAAAATGAAGCCAACATAAAACAAAAAATAATTTAAGCTATTTTACTTAGGAATCTATGAATTATCTGACTAAAGCTAACAGGAAGCAAAATGAAGGGCCAGACAGACAGCTCTGCTATACGTGGGACGGGGTTTCAGTCCCCTCCATGCACACCCGGCCCTGCCCCGGGGGTGTGCTGATGTTGACTGAGACTGGGCATGATGGTGAGTGCCTGTAGTCCCAACACTTGAGGGGCTGAAAACAGGAGGTTCAGTACGAGTCCAGTCCGTGTAGTGAGACTCCGTAGACCCTGAATTCCAGGTACTGACTACTTAAAAAAGAAGCAAAATGATAGTTTTAAAGCATAATGATGGTATTTTTTCCATAACATATAATTTGGTCATGTTTTCTGATTGAAGTTTTACAAAATATATAGTAGACAATAATTTGACAGAATATCACAGGAATGAAACATTAAGCAGAAACATAATTCACCATATATAATTAAATTTTGGATAGATTTTCTGTGTATATTTGTGTTTCTGTATCTATTTACTTAGTTCATCTCCTCCTAGATTGCTTGCATTTGATTTGGAAAGCAGGCGAAAAGATACCTGATTTTCTCTGATGAAACACTGCAGAAGTCTCTGTGAACAGAGGATTGCATCGAGCCAGTGGTTTTGTTCTGATAATAAGGCTTTGTCTAAGAGAAATCTATTTTGATCAAACTCCCTTAAAGCAGTTGAAACTCACTGTGTACAAGTCTAGGTTTGACATTTTACTTTTTCTCCTAAGTAAAGGGGAAAAATATAGCAGTTTATCTAGCTCCTGACTAGAATTCTGAATTTTTTTTGATCTTTCATATAGTTTCATGTCATCTGCAAATAATGATAATTTAACTTCCTCCTTAACTATTCTTATTCCTTTTATTTCTCTCTCATGTCTAATGGCTATAGTTAGTGCTTCCAGAACTATATTGAATAGAAGTAGTGATAGTGACCATCCTTGTCTTGTCCCTGATTTTAGAGCAGAAGCTTTTAGTTTTTCTCCATTTAGAATGATGTTTGCTGTTGATTTGTCATAGATGGATTTTATCAGATTGGGGTGTAGGGGCTTTGATCATGAATCATTGTTGGACTTTGTCAAAAGCTTTTTCCATCTCTATTGAGATGATTGTGTGGCTTTTCATTTTGGCTCTATTAATATACTGTATTACCTTTATATATTTTCATATGTTGGACCATCCTTGCATCCTGGGATGAATACTACATGGTTATGTGTAGCCTTCCTGATGATTTGGTGCATTTTATGTGCTAGGATTTTATTGAGGATTTTTGCATCTATATTCATGTGGGAGATTGGCCTGTAATTCTCTTTCTTGGTTGAGTCTTCTTCTATCTCTGATATCTGGTTCTGATAATCAGACTTGGTCTGAGAGAAATACATTTTGGTCACCACCAATGATTTGGGGAATGTTGTTTTCTTTTCGGTTTCACTGAGGAGATTGAGACATACGAGGATTAGTATTAGGAGCAATCTTCTCTAAATTTCTTACAGAATTGAGCTGTGAATCAATCAGGACCTTGGGTTTTCTTTGTTGGCAAGATTTTACATTATATTTTCTATTTTAATGGCTGATATTAGGTTATTCCGTGTTTTTATATCCTCTTGATTCAGTTTTGGTAATTTGTACTTGTGTAGGAATCTGCCCATTTCTCTATGTGTTCAAATTTGTGAGAATAGATGTTTTCAAAATTTCTATTGATGATCTGAATTTCACAGGATCTGTAGTAGTTTTGCTTTTTACATTCCTTATTGCTTAAATTTGAGTTGCTTCTTTTTTCTTTTGATGAGGCTTGCTATGGGTTTATCAATTTTATTTAATCTTTCAAAGAATAAGATGTTTGATTCATTAATTCTTTGTACTATTTTTTTTCTCTCAGTTGCATTAATTTCTTCTCTAATCTTTACAGTTTCCTCCTGTCTTTTTGTTTGGCTTGATTTGCTCTTTATTTTCTAAAAGCTTGAGGTGTATCACCTTGCTCAGATATAAGGTAGATATATAAATGTATCTTATTCTATGACTCTAATCTCAAATTTAATTTATACAGATGATTATTACAAATTTTTACAAAAGAAGAGATGTATATGCTGATGATTAACTTACCCAAAGAACAGAAAATCTCACATATCTCTGACAACTGTCTTTAAATACATTTATTGCCAGACATGGCTCACTGGAATAAGTGCTCTCCTGGCAAGTGCAAGGGCTTGAGTTCAATCCCTGGTTCTGCCAAAAAAAAAAAAAAAAAGAAAAAAATGAATACATTTATTCTCCAGTGTTCTGCTCCAACTTATCTTTGGAAAGGGATAATTATTTCCAAACTAAACAAATAGTCTCTTTACCACTAATTTCAATTAGCTAACATTAAACATCTGGATTTTGTTGCTTGATCAAAAGTGTTCTTACCTGTAAACATGATGTTTAACTCTTCAACGACATTGCTTGGCAATTAGCTCTAGAATATTCTGGCCAAAAGAAGCAGAGTGAGAATAGATTTTTGGGAAATGAAAAAAATAATTGCCTCATCATTTTTAATCAACAATCCTAAATAAAAGATTTTATTTAAATGAAACATGAGAAGAATACAGATACAATTAACATTACTGAAATAGAATATACTGATTTTGGGGACAAAAGAAACTCCCCAGAGAGAATATTTCATTGTAAAAAATAGAAGAACATTGTTGATCTTTCTTAAGATTTATGGCTGAAATCTCAACAGAAAGATATTCTGACTGGGGAGATAGCTCAGGAACATAATACCCTTCCTGGTGCTGAGTTAAATCCCCAGAAACAAAAAACAAGATATTCTGGAACAGCACCACAGCCTTTAAGGGTACAAACACTACATTGCTAATTCTTTCATCACGTTGAACACTCCATTATTTGATCACAAACCTTCTGTTGTGGGTTGTGCCTAGTTCTCTCCTGAAAGCCTCATGCAGTCATGGGGCAGACTTTCAGAATTTGTGATTACCTCAAGATCCACTGGGATTATGGCTGTAAGAGTTACACCTGTACTGGGGCAGGTAATTTGCATTACAATGTAAGGAGGGAAGAGAAGCTAGGTAGCCCCTTGAGCAGCTACTTCTCCACTTTGCTCTATGCTCTTTGTTGCCACCATGAAAGGTTGCTCTGCCAGGTGATACTCTCCCTTGGAGCCAGCTGAGTATGGACTGAAACTTCCACGTAACTGTGAGCTAGATAAACCTTTCCGTACTTCATTGTGGTTACTGGATTTTTGTACCAGCAATAAGAGAAGGATAACTGAGACACCATCTTAATCATACTGAGCAATTGTCATAAACAGCTGAATGTGACTTTCAGGCTTCATGTTCCCAACATAAATCATGCAAGTATCTCCAGGTGGCTACTTTACAACAATTGCCATATCCACATCCCAGCCAGCCCATGAGTCAGATGGATTCTAGCTAACCATGTTAGCCTCGCCCAGGAGCTATAGTAATCTTCTCTGCATCATTCAAATTTTAGTACATGTGTTAACAAGTCTAGCACAAGTATGTTATATTTAGTGATCTCAGGTAAACATTCAAAAATCAAGTACATTTATCAGGCAATTGGAATGAATTATATTGCCAGAAGACCAGCTCAGAGATCTAGTTGATTTATGCCCTAAACTGATTTAGGTTCTGTTTTGAAGCCCCATTAATTAAAAATGTGACTTTGGTTTTGGCTTTAGTTTGCATAATCCCAGAATGGAATTTGTGTGTTTGTGTGCAAGTTATTGACTTGTTGGCCTGGTGTGTAACACAACGACTTGTATCTTAGAAATGGTAAAAGTGTTGCAGTAACAAAGTCGTTAGGTCATGTAACACTCAGGTGAATGCTAAAATCTCCCCAAACTTATGATGCTAATACATTTTTATGTGTACTCAATCAGCTATTTTCTCTGTAGATTAGGTTATCTAATCTAAAAGCTCAAGTTAAATTTGTTCCTGATATCAGCTACAATTTTTTGTTATTGCCACACAGACGCTGGAAAGCATTCAGGTTAGTTTTAACTTATGCAGAACTAGTAGCAGAAGAGTGATGATGTTTGGTTAGGTTTCCTCCCTATAGTTCAAAATAAAATCTGAAAAATCATTAGTCCTTCTTCTTGTTGTAGATTAATATCTGGGGGAAGCAACCACATTTAATTTGAAAGTTTATTGGAAAAGGCGCATACATAACTTACTAAGGAAGTTACTGGTGGTTCGTTGAAATTATTCAGTAGACTATGTCTAGGACACTAATGACTTGGGTGCCAATAGTGTTTATGTTGGACCCAACCTACTAGTAGAGGCCTGTTGACAATAGCCTTAATTGAATGTAATTCGGGATGTATTCTTTCAGTCCTTATAGGCAAGACTAATCAGAATGAGGGAGTAATAAACCTACAAGTTCATGGGAAACTTTACTAGAAGTCAAGACAAAATAAAATTGAATGAACAATATAATAAAGACATCTCTTGTGACTAAGACTATCTCTTTATTAATTGTCTTTTCAAATACGGTACTAAGAATTGTACTTTACAGTACCATCTTTAACTGATATTGGAAAGTGATATCCTTTTTCAGAGAAAAGGGTAAGCATACTCCTCATTAAAAGGTCTAAGTTGCCTATTGTGCATATTCCTGCCCTGTAATGGTCCAGTATATAAGGTTGATTCTATCTGTACTTATTTTTAGCAGATCTTCAAGTCTTGAGAACTAGGAGAGCTAATGATAAGATTCTCATGCTCATATTGCTTTCTGCATCATTAATAATTAAGCCCATGTTTTCTCTCTGACCAGGGGTTTCCTGTCTTCCCTCAAAATCAATGAATAGATGCCACACACATATCCCAGCAGGCAGTAGATATAGCCTCAGAACTTTCAGATTTCTTGACATACTTGCATAATTTATAAAAAAAATAGTTATCTAGAAAAAATGTGAATAATACAAATTAAGTCATAATGTATATGCCATATCTATATGTGTGTTATTTCACTGTAAGAATGCCAAAAGCTATCAAAATCATAGACCTAATATTCATAAATAATAAAACTCTTAAAAAAAGTATTGTACCTTTACAAGGTATCAAATTATTTAGTTTTCTCATTAACACTGAGTGTTGGTAATATATTTAATCTTTCTCTAAGCTGTTTTATTTAATTCCAGAAGCTTTTTCTACTTTAAATGATAGCTAATGATTCCCAAGAAGGGATAAAGTTGGCATTTATATAGTTCTAGTTAAATTAAGGTCAACTTTACAGCCCATCAAGGATTCATTATTACTGGACTTTTAGCCTCTAGAAAAAAGCTTCACTGCCTCACATGTATTATGAAATTTATTAGAAGCAGAAAGTTTATGAATGAAGCCTCATTATCTTTATTTGGAGTATGTTCTTCCTTTTTACCACTCCACAGTTCACATATATTCTTTCATACTAATTTTCATTTTAATTGGTCCACTGTCAGTATGCTATAGCAATGAAAATATTTCAGATTAAATACTACAACTAAGGCAGGATTCCCAAATAAATGGTAATGATTACTTTTCTAGTAGTTGTATAGCAGAGTTCATAACACAAACATATAATTTTAGAACTACAATGATATAATCATAGTTATGGAAAGGGTAACTTTAGCCTCTCAGTTGCCTAGAAAGAAAACAAAGGTTTATTTTCCTTCTAAGCTTCTACTTTTTTCATGTTAGGAAACATTTGCGTAGTTATTTATTTGTTTTCCTTCCTTGACAACAATTTGAAATTCTTGGAGCTATTATATATATATATATATATATATATATATATATATATATATATATATATATAATGTTGATTCAAATTTTTGAAATATTTCAAGTAGAATCTTGATCCTAGGTCATCATTGCAAGCAGAAAAAGACTAAGTACATGACTTGTGCCTCCTGCATTGTCTCTGGAAGAGTGGTTCCAATGGGAAGAGTCCAGGAGCACAGTGTAAGTCTGTACCCTGTGCTTTTGCATCATCCTGGGTGACATTGCCAGAAGGAGGAGAGCCAACCAACAACTTATACTTTCTCTATTGCTCTAGGAAGGCACCCACAGTGTAGGCTGGAGAAGTGTAGGTCTGTGTTCTGCACCGTCTGCATTGTACTCAGAATGGCTATATAAATGAGAGTAGTATAAGTCAGTACACCCCTGCTGCTTCCTCCATTGTTCCTTCCTGGGACAGTAGTACTAGTGAGAGAAGTAAAATTTATACTGCTTTCATTCTCCAGCACCACAGGCTGTAGTGTCAGCAAGAAGAGATATCTGGAGGAACACCTCCTAGCAAAGTTTCAACATAAGAGTTAATGCTATCTAATATTAGAAATCTAAATACGTCAACACAGAAAACAAAATAAAGTACAAAATACAAAGTGACACCAAGAAGTAGAACACAATCCCAAATGCCCAGGCCTCCCAGGTAAAATCTAGAAAACAAGCACATAGGCGAAATTAGAAGCCACATGGAACCCTGGCATGATAGCAGGAGAAGTGAAAAAATAAATGTGAGAGGCCATAGAAAAAGCAATTTTTTAGTTGCAAAAAGAAATCACAATAAAAAATAAAGGACATTAAAGTAGACAAAGAGGGTTGGGAGATGGTTCTGTTGAATAACCACTTGCTGGCAAGGACCTGAGATCAATCCCCAGTTTTGCAAATATAAATAAATAAATAAATAAATAAATATAAAAAAATAAATAAAGTAGACAAACAAACAGAAAAGCGTAGGAAATTGATGGAAGCCATAATTTTTTTTTTAAATCATAAACTAAGGGCCAGCCAAATAGTTTAGTGGATTAAAGCTCCTGGTTAGGCTGAACACAGTGGCTGGGATTTGATCCCCAGACTTCTGTGCCAGCCCTGCCTGCAGGGTGTGCTGAAACAGCAATTGAGACTGGGTGTAGTGACACATGCCTGTAATCCCAGTTCTTGGGAAGCTAAACAGGCAGATCACTATGAGTCTGATCTATGCAGTGATACCCTGTAGACCCTATAAATACTGTCTAAATAAAAAAAAAAATATAGACAAGAAATGGAATCAATGAAGCAGATCCAAAAGAAATTTATGAGATTAGGAACTTCATTGAAAGTATATTCAGCAGACTGACTGAAGGGGAGGACTGAACATCAGATCTAGAAGACATGAACACAAATATCAACTAGGAAAAGAAAGATGTCTTAAGACAATCACAAGAGACTAGAAAAATCAATCCAACAGCTACAGGATAAAGAAAAGACCAACAATATGAGGCTGATTGGAATTAGTGAGAGAGCTGGAAACAGCACAAAAGCATTTAAAATCCTTTTCACAGAAATAATGGCAGAAAACTTCCTAAACCTAGATAGAGAATTTAATATAAATACATTGAGCATACAGAACTCCAAACAACCACAACCAAAAATAAATTCACATGAAAGCATATAATAACCATATTCCAGAAATTCAGCCTAAGGGAAAATATTAAAAGTGTGTAGAGAAAAGAAACAAATTACCTAGAAAGGAAAGCCAATCAGAATCACAGCACACTTCTAAGACACAAACCTTCAACTCAAGTAGAGCTTGAACTAAAATATTTCAAATCCTAAAGGAAATCAATCTTCAACCCAGACTGAGATACCTGCCAAGGTTATCCTTCAAAATTATGGAGAAATAAGATACTTTCATGACAAGGGGAAACTGGAGAAATTTATGAGCACCAAAGCAGGTCTACATAATGCTCTGAAATACCCATTAGAAAGAGCAAGCCAAGACCACCACATACACAGAAACTTCAATGGAAAGAAGCAAAGAAAACAACTATACAGAGCAGAAGGATGGGAAACAAACAACAGGTAAAAAACATGAAAAAGTAAATCCAATATCTATCTATCTATCTATCTATCTATCTATCTATCTATCTATCTATCTATCTATCTATCTATACATATATATTGGATTTATACAGTTACAACCATTAATGTAAAAGGTCTTAATTCACAAATCAAAAGAAGGATAGTAACAGAATGACAAGATACAACAATATGCTGCATTCAAGAAACACATTTAACCAAAAAAGAAATTTATAGACTAAATTTCAAAGGATGGAAAATAATTCTCCATGCTGCAGGAAACCAGGAAAAAAATTACTTGTAGCTATTCTATTAGAGAGGGTGAAAAATTTACTTCAAAACTAGTCAAAACAGACTAAGAAATTCACTCCATACTCTTTAATAAAAAAACTAAGAAGAAAAGATTAACATCTTAAATACATTTATATTTATAAATATAAAAAATTAATGCAATAGGCTCAGAGAAAACACTATGAAAAACCAATGTTAAGAAGATGAATCTTTGAAGTAATAAAACTTACAAGCCATTAGCCAGCCTCATCAAGAAGAAGAGAAAAAAACACAATTTCAAACCATTAAGAATGAAAGGGGGAAATCACAATGAATCCTACAGAAATCCAGGAGATCATCCACACATACACTGAGAATCTATATTCTAATAAGACAGAAAATACAAGAAATGGACAGATTCCTAGCCATCATCAAATTACCAAAAGTAAATGAAGAAGATACAAATATTCCAAATAACCCAATAACAGCCAATGATTGAGAATATGAAGACATACTTGTTAAGAAAGAAAATCTCAGGCTCTAAAGATTTCACTGTAGGATTATACAAGAAATATAGAGAAAAACTAAGCCCACTAATACTGAAAAACTAAAGAAATTGAAGAAGAAGTAGTATTTTCAAAGTCATTCCTATAACTAATTCAGTCCTGGAAGCATTCATGCCTGATTTCAAAACCAGAAAGGAAAAAAAAAATAACCAAAAGAGAAAACTACGGGCCAATCTGTCTAATAAACATAGATGCAAAAATTCTCAATAAAATACTAGCAAACAAAATGTAGCAACTCAACAAGAAGATTATATATCACAAGTAGTTTCCATACCAGAGATGGTTTAACATATGAAAATCAATAAGCATAATATTCCATATTAACAGAACCAAAGACAAAAGCCACATGATCATCTCAGCAGAAAAAGCTTTTGACAAAGTTAAACACACATTCATGATAAAACTTCACAGAAAATTAGAATAGGTGTACATTACCTCAATCTTATGAAAGCCATCTATGAAAATCCCAACAGTTAATAGCATATTAAATGACAAAACCTGAAAACTTTCATCCAAACTCACTGCTTCTATGGAACATAATTCTAGAAACATTAGCTAGAGCTACTAGAGAAGAGCAAGAAATAAAAGTGATAAGGATAGGAAAGGAAGAATTTAATTATCATTATTTGCAGATGACATGATATTTAACACAGAAAATCCCACAAACTATGCCAAAAAATTTCTAGGTTTGATATCCAGACTCAATAGTGGAGCGGAATAAAATTAATAGCATTTCTATACACAGCAACAAGGACACAGGAGAGAAATTTGGGAAGGCATACGCTTTATAAAATGATTGAAAAAATAAAACATATACAAATCAATCTAACAAAGGATGTAAATGTACCATACAGTGGAAATTACAGTATATGAAACAAGGACACTGGAAAGGATATAAGAAAATGGCAAGATCTTTGCTCTTTGACAAGAAGAATAAACATAGTGAAAAATGGCAATATTCCGCAAAATACTACACAGATTTAATGCAATCCTGGTGAAAATACCATTAACATACCTCACAGAACTAGAGAAAATAACATTGCAATGTACCGTGTCCCTTGTAGTCTTGGTTTTGTTCAAAACTCATGGCTTCAAGGGAAATAATAAAATGAATCAACAAATGGGATCAACTGAGGAACAAATAAAAAAGATGTGTCATTTTATGAAACAGACGACTACTACTCAGCCATAAATAAGGACAAATGGATTCTTCTGTAGGTAAATTGATGCAATGCAGTACTATACATAAGTGAAATAAATCAAACTTATTTGCTTAAATGTCACATTTTCTTGCTAGAGTTAGAAAATGAACAAGTAAAGAAGATCCAAAATGTACAATAGGTATTATGAAATGGGAAGACACTGTTCAATTCAAAAGCCAAACTGATGCAAAAAGGGCAAATGAGGAAAGAAAACAGGATGTGTATAGCCAAAGTAATTGAGATGGTTGTGCAGCTAGTTGTTCTTATTAAGAAATTTTTGTATTTTATAGAAAATATATCATATCTGTATCTTCTTTGAACAACTAGTAGCAATACACAATGTATCAACTACTGTAACTGTCCTAATAACCTGTTCTGAATCTGGCTTCCACTGATGTTTATCTTTTTTTCTCTCCCTAAAATAAAAATAAAACTAATAGGAACTCAATGATAAATTTTTGAATTTGCAAGTCTTAATTTTAGAGGTCTAGCTGGTGTTATGCCTAGAGATCTGTCATGACTTCTCAGTTTCTCTACATGATACCATAAGACAAAGAAGTGAACTGAGGGTAAATGAAAAGAGGGGTCTCAACAGCCATGTGGAGCTAGATATGATGGCACACAGGAGATTTTCAGTGGATACTCAAAATCACAAACAATGGAAGGATAGCACTACCATTACAACAAAGACAAATGGAGCAAGCTGACAGCACCAACACAAAACCACTACCACAAATGTCAATAGCCATCTTCACTGCTACAAGTCAGAATTTTAAATCAAGATTGACATTAACCAACAAACTGTAGAACTGAAGTATGTTGGCACTTGACATCCATAAAGAGAGTCCAGAATAGAAGAAATGAGAAAAGTGATATGTGCTTGTTGACCATTCAAGATTTAAATATTTATAAAATAGAGATACTCTGCCTTTAGGGGAAGACTTAAGGAGACCCATGTGTGGGTACACTTAACCTTGTTTTGTTCTCTTATGGGCTGGACAAAAGTATCATGAGGATAATAACCAGTTTCGCCCAGCTCATCCAATAGATAAGATCTGTTTTCTCTCTTGACAGAGACACATAAGATTAAAAGGAAATTTTAAATAAGTTTGTGAGGCAAAATAATGTAACAAGAATCATTAAAATAACTTATTTACAGTTTTGAGATTTATATGATTTATGAGATATATGCGAATACATATATATAATATATATATATATATATATATATATATATATATATATCCCTTTTGTTTGTGTATTTGTGAGAAAAAGTCTCCTTACATAGGTCAGATTGGCTTGAACTTGTTATGTAGCCCCAGAAGGCCTTAAAGTTGCTGCAAACATCCTGTGTCAACCTCCTAAGTGCTGTTGTAGCAGGTATGGGTCACCATATCCAACTTCAATTATATATTTTTTTTACTGTCTTGTTTTTTGTTCTAATTTTCTATTTTTTTATTTCTGAATAATGAAGTACATTTGTGTATTTACTTCTAATTCATTCATTTTACATTTCTCACTTTAAATCAAGATTCTGTTTAACAAATTCATTGTTTTACCTTTTTCATGCATGTAATACTTACCACATTCAATTACAAAACTTACAATATTTTTCCAAAATCATGTTATGATACTAAAACGCTTAATTCAAGTTGTTGGCCTTTTCTTTTTCCCACTACTAAATATATAATTTCCTTTTTATCTTAAGGGAAGCATATGAATTTTTAAATTTCTTTCTTCAAACTTTTTAAGTTAAAGTCTTATAAAATATACCAGCAAATATTTGATTTGGCAATTAAATCTATCCTTCTTCATTTTTATTAAGATATTAATTGACAAAATTTACTAATTTTTAGTGTTTGTTTTTATATTTGTATTATATAAATACATCCATCACTTCAGATATTTAATATTGAAGGCGATGAGATCATTTAAGATATAGTTTCTTAGTAATTCTCTAAATGATAGTTTTAGGGTTTCTCTATGATAGATCTCTCAGATAGATGTGGAGAATTTGTTTACCCTTCTAACGGAATCTTCATAGCTTTCATGAGACTCTCCTCTTTTCTGCACCCTGTTACTCAATGCCAGAACAGTCCCCTACCAACTACCATGTTACAATTTGCTTCTATCAGTTCAACATATTTAAATGCCCCATATAAATGAGATTAAGCTTTATTTGTCTTTCTGTGTCTGGCATATCTCCTTTAGCATAAAGTTCTCTAGATTCATGTGTGCCTTCTCAAATGACAATAATGCATCCTTTGTAAAGTGGCTTAGCACTCTACTGTGCACAGGCCACGTTCTCTTAATCATTCATCTGCTGGAGATCTTCACACTGACTCTACACTTAAGGTATCTGCACCAATAATGTTGTCTTTCCATTCTGATTATTGGCACCTTGCCATCTGGAAGTTTCTTAGTTGGAGGCAATCTCATTTTTCTCTCTGTGTTATTTCTCTTTTTCTCGTGACTGAGCATGCCTTCACAATGTGCCTTCCCCACCCTTTTTCATTTTATTTTTTAAGTTGTGATAAAGGAGATCCCAAAGTCACAACATGGCCCAGGCTGTGCTCAGAGAATGATCATCTTGCCTTACAACCACCCCCCCAACATGTGCTCGGATTACAGGCATGCATCTTTTTGTTATTATCTTTAACTTCGGGGGCCTTATCAAAAATTTTCTGCAAAGACCCAAGTAAAGAAGCTACTTTTTATTCTGTTGGTTTTATGTTAAAGATTATAACTTGTCCAAGATTATTTTATTATTTATGGTGAGATAAAATCTCACTTTCACTCTTCTTGCTGTATTAAATTGTATAAGAATCACTTATTGAAGGGACTATCCTTGGGTGATTATGCCATATGGTCACCTTTGCCAAAAAGCTGTTGACCAGAAATACCAGAATTTATTAATGGTTCATTTTTTGTTCTGAAGTTCTGCAACTCTGTTCCTTTACTATAGTTTTATAAGTGTACTTTCCTTTCAAATAATATAATACAGATTACCTGTTTTGCCCCATTTTTATTGGTTGTTACTTTATAGTTTCTTTTTGACTCATTAAAATTTTATGTCTCTTCTGCTTCATGAAAATGTCATTAAAGTTTGATAAAGTTCAAATCCAATGTACACGTCCCTTTGAGCATACGGACTTTCTGTACTATTACTTTTTCTTATTCATGAACATAGGATATTCTTTCATTCTTTTGTATCTGTATCTTTTTCAGGTTTCTTCAACAAGCTTGAGTTTGGCACATGGTGTTCATTTACCTTGTTCAATATGTCCCTAAATATTGAATTTTTGATGATACTGTGAATAGAATTTGGTCCTATTCCATTAAAGATAGTTCATAACAATTTTTGACATTTTTGATAATTTAACATCTATACATTACTGAGTTCATTTATTCTAACACTTTTTTGTGGATTCATTGTGTGTATGTATGTAACTGTGCCCCCTTAAAAAGGGAGTAATTATTATTCTTTTTAATTTGTGTAAAACTTGTTTGATTGCTGCTGTCGTTAGGATTTTTCATACTATGTTGAGTGGAAGTTATTTAAGTGTGAAAACTCACCATTTTCCTAATAGATTAAAAACTTTCTAAATTTCACCATCAAATCTGATAGTTATGGGCTTGTGGACTTCACTGTGTAAATATGTTCTTTCTGACTTCTACAGCTAATGAGCTAAAATTTCAGAAAGGACATTACATTGCATCAAATATTTGTCTGTCTCTATGAGAAAATCATATTTATATAGTTTTACTGCATGTATATGTGGTTGAGAAGATTCAAGCATTTCTGTGTGTTAAATCATTCTTCCATATCATAATGGTCCATTTGAACACCGTGAATGATCCTGCCAAATGGCTGTTTAACTCAGTTTGCAATAATTTTATGTAAGACTCCTTTTGCAAGTTACTTAGTGAAATTAGCTGTTACTGTTGCCTGACTTTGATGCCAAGGTAATGTAGGCCTTATGAAATGAGCTTTGTCTATTCTGTTCTCTGATTTTTAAAACTTCAAAAAAGGAGAATGTAGCTGTTTATGTATCTTATTTTTATATATGAATGATATCAAAGATTCAATAATTAATACTTTCTACCTTGTTATTTTCCTAGTGGTTGTCCATAGTACTAGAAGCTGATAATATCCTAACCAACACCATTAGTGCAAATGTTGCCTCTCATAGAATTATGTAGAAGCATGACGCATCTATCCCAACTGTACTGTCCATACACACATCATGATTCTTCCTTTCTATACCCCTTCCTTTGTCTACACCTGTCAAAGATGGGTACTCTATTGTCATTCAACCAATTTAGGTGCCTGAACTTGGTGACATAATCCAACACAGTCCAGCATTCCACAACAATAGTGAGTTATCTGAAGAAGTTGTTGACTGTAGCCATTTACAGCTCCACTTATTATTATGGCCCCGCAGTGTATACCTCAGTTTTATACTTTTCTGCTGGATGGTTAAGACCTAGATAGAGCAAGACCTATATACTAAAAGATGTATTCTGATTGGGTCAGTGAAGTACCCTCAGGGTTCATCTTGTAATCCTGTACCTTATTCTGTAGATCCTTTGTCTGTGTCATCCATGTGGATGAGTCACAGCCAATGCTTGACCAGTTTGCTCTCTATGAGAGCCTGAGAGAACGTTCTCTCTTCATGTCACTCTCCCCAAGCACACTATAGAACTTCAATCTGTTTCCTCTGTGGCTCCATAATCTCCTTGTTCAGAAAATGTGGAGCTCAACTGAGTTTCATGATGTTGCAGTACAGGTTCTCCTATGTCCTGAGTTTTCACTGACCTTGAAAGGCTAGGGCCAAAATGTTGGCTGGCCTTGTGGCTCTTCTATTTCTCCAGTTTTGATCTGTGAACTTAGGTTGTTAATCATCCAGAAGAAAAGCTGATTAGTACCCTGCAGCATATGCCATTCACTTCACCTTATCTGGCTCAATTGATTTTAGTTGTTGTTGTACATTTCTATATTTCTACTTTTCACTTGTTATACTAGGGAGACTATATGATATTTACACATGCGTGTCTGGTTTATTTCATTTACGCGTATATGTTCAAGTGGCATCCACATCAATATAAATGCTTCAAGCTTATCATTCTTCATATCTGAGTAATACTCCGTTATATGGAAATACCATATCTTTTCAACCATTCCTCATGTGATGGACATCTTGGTTGTTTCCAAGATTTTGCTATCACAAATTGTGTTGCTATAAACATAGGTACACATATATCACAATAATATAATGTGTTCAGTTCCTTTGAAAATTCCCATGGGGGATTGCCGGCTTGAATGGGATTTCCAGTCCTACTCTGCTATAATAATGTCTGTAAGTATAATATTATGTATGCACCTTGTACAATACCAAAACATTATGAAAACAGTTTGCAATGTATTAATTTATGAAATCCATCCTATTAAGGTGTCTTAAAACTGTCTCATTGATATTTGTTATCAATGAGATACAATAAAATAAAAAATAAATAAATGAGTAAATAAATAAGTAAAAAGTTCAAAAAGGATTGTTATTTGTCTTCACATTTTTGGGAAATCTCCAAAGTGAAATAATCAAGTTTTAGTTTTCTCTTAGATGTTTATTGCCCATCCAGTCTCCTTACTCTCAGCCATTCTAGCTGGATAGTTAATTTCTTCATGTTTCAATTTTGGCAGGTTTTAGGTCCTATCAGCATCAGTTTCACATTTGAACCAAGACCACCACTAAACTTTTTTGTGTCAAGCTAATTGGTTTATTTGTGGCATTTAAAATATTAATAATATTAATATAAATAGAATAATAATATCAGGTATTTTAATGCAAAATGTGATTCATTCATGAGGTTTACACTGTGTATAAGCATGGCATTTTTTTCTCATAATTAATGTTATTCATTGTAAGTGAAGTTTACATTTCAATAGTCAATCTCTCATATAGAGAAAAGAAAATAATCAGTATATGAATTCATTTTGCATATATGATAAAATTATAGAATCATTCCTATCAGTAATAATTATTAATATTAATATCAGTATTATTAAATGAGAAAAAAGTATATATGTAGAATTAGCCAGGTGGACTCAGTTTAGATGATCCCAATTTTGTTGGCAACACCCAATGCATCATAATTGGGACCTAGATAAACATATTCCTTCTTCTGTCCATTAGGCCTGATTAGGGTATTGACCTTGGCAACATCGATGTCATAGAGCTTTTTATATTATTAATTTAATTGAGAAAAAATTACAATGAGACAGCTTCAAAGCAGGTTGATAGGAGAGTTTCAACAATTAATAAATTGCATATCATTTCTTTGTAGTAGTCATTCATAGCATAAGACACAGACATAATATCCTGTCCACACACTATTAATACAAGTCTTTCTTCTTATTGAATTAAGAGAAAGTAGCTATATATCCATCCTAACCATTTTGCATATACATCTGCAAAATGGTCCCTCATTTATATCACATTTTTTTCTTTAGTTGTGTCAGAGATTGGCATTCCACTGCCATTGAAACATTGTAGGTATGTGAATTTAGCAAAATATTACAATACAGTCCAGGAGTCCACAGTACTAGTGGGCTGACCACAGGACTGACAATGTTTGAATCTGATGACTTGAACACAGAGCTTCTTTACAGCTTGTTTGATTTGGTTTTTATTGGCTGTGACATCCACACTGAACCTGAGTGTGTTGCTGTCCTTGATCTTTTTATGGCTGCCTCTGTGGTCAGGGGAACTTGATGATGACATAGTGGTTACACCTGTTTCTCCTGGGGATGCTTTTCCAGGGGTATTTGTGCTGCCTCCGGAGCCACAGTGTCTTGGGACAGTGGAAGGTGGGTGATGTTCCTATCTTCTTTTTTTTTTTTTTTGTGGCTGTGGATGCCTTTCAGCATGGCCTTCTTGGCCTTCAAAGGTTTTGCTTTGGCTTCAGCTTTGAGAGGTACAGGGGCTTCCTTTTTTGCCCTCAGTACCATCTTGGTAAAAAGCATTAAAATTATTTTAAATTATTTACTTTGTACATTAATGTTCTTTCATTCTCCCAACAATTCTATGAGGTAGTAGTAGTTTCATCTTACTAATGAGGTTATCAAAGCCTAAAAACTTTATATATTTGTTAAAATCATATAGCTAATATATGACAGAACTTAAGTAGCATGATTTTAATAATTATTACATTGGGCTATATTTCATACATTGTTAGAGTTATATAAAAACATTTTTCAATGTATTTATTTCCTTGACTCTACTAAAATATTCAAGTCAAACTTGAGTCCCTCAGTTCAGAAGCCACAACTTTTTGCCTGTTTATGCCTTGCAGTCTACTCCAATACATTTATTAGATGTTTAAAACTATTGAAAGAATATATTTTGTATAAACTTAGACATTTAAAACTAAAAATTATGGCCAATCAAATATCTATCTCCTATGAAGAAGGAAGGACTCAACTATTGTTTCATGTGAAATCAAGGAAAAAGAATGGAAAATTATTTTTGAACATTTTCTCTTCTAAATTCATTGTTTAATGAATTCTTGAAAGTTAGCTTAATTTGAAAGAAAGGTTAAAATAAGGAAGCGGCTTATGAAAGAATCACTTATGTTCCCAGAATTTAATGCTTCCTCTAGTATCAGATATTGTTACTTGAAATACTCTAAAGGCTAGATACATTTTCCAGATTCATAAAAATTTAAGTTGCTTCTGATAGAATCATTCAGTGCAGGTACTAAAGGTTTTAATTACCATGGAAATTACTATGGAAATTAAATAGTAACAATGAAGCAAGGGTCTTTAAAATTAACTAGAAGTGTTTATTGCTGCTGGAGACTTGCATTATAGCAAACGCACAGTAACTAACTGGCTTTCTTAAAATTGTAATCATTGTTTTCTGCTGAAATCATCTTCATTAAAATTACCTTCAAGGGGAGAAATACAAGCAAGTAGGATATCCAATATTTCTCTTTCTAGCTTTGTGAATTACAAGGTAATATATGCAATCAAACATTAATCTCCTTTTTCTTTACCTAATCATAAACAATTTGATACTTTGCATTTTCTTCCATACAATTATTCAATTTCCACTTATTAGTATTTTATGGATATACTGTGCTTTCTTTCAGAAAATATTGGATATTTCAATAATGTTATATAACAATATTCTCAATAATTTTCAAGTAATTTTTAAATTTTCTTGTTACAAATAGTAAAGTAGAGATTACCTGTGTTGGCCTGTGAACCTGAATGAGAATTTATGTGTGAAAATTTTCTTTGTAGAGAATCGGATGCGTTGGTGATTCTTTTCTAGAACTATTTACTTCATTTCCTATGCAAGGAATATACATAAATTCTGTTCTCCAAAAGGACTCTTGATGAATATCTACATTGTTATTTTCATTAATAATTTTAAAGTACCTAAGCTGAGGTATATGAAATTATTTAAAATTATTTTATTTGCATTTCATATTTATCATATTGCATAGATTAAATTTTTAATTCTTTAATGGTCACTCATATACTGAATAACCTGACTTTCTGATATTCTTTTTGCTATTCATATGCATAAATAACAAATTGTTCCAATCTGAGGCTTGTTATTTTATCGATTTTGATTATTTTTACTGAAAAATTTAAATTAAGTGTTTTTATTAACAAATGTTTAACATAAGAGGTTATATTTCTCTCTAAATTTTAGCTAACGACATATGCAGTAACCTTTATTTCAGCGATGCAAGTTTTTGAGTACTAGTTGAAAAGTAGGGGGTCATGAATTTTAAACAAGTGTTCAAGTACTAAGATAAGGTCCTGGGCTCAGAGGCAGAATGTTTATTATTTTTCACTTGTGTAAGATGTAAATTTAAAGTATCTGTTCATTAAAAACTTCTATCTTGTGGCATAATATAGAAGGTCTGTCCTTTTCTTGCTTTCTTTTAATAAGAAAAAGAATCTCTGTGATACAGTTTCTGGCCCATAATTTACAGTAGATCATACTGAAGGGCATTTAAAGGTGTGTTGATTTTAGCCTTTTTCCTAATCACTTTATTAATACATTTTTCAGTACTACAGATTAGACTCAGTATCTTCATACTAAGCTATTTCCACACGCCATACTTCTAGCTTTTGTATAGAGTTAAATTTTGCTGTCATTAAATTAGCTATACTGGGCCTGAAATTCTACTTCTTCTGCTTGGACCTCTGAAAATTTAGGCTAATAGGCTTAGGTCACCAGAGCTGCTTCAGACTCAATTTTGTAGAAGTATTTCTAATCTTATTTGAAATTAAAACTTTTAAATTACTTTAATTTCTTCTCATATCTGCCAAGAAGATTCAAATAGTGTATTAAATAGCAGCAATTACAAGACGTACAGTTTTCTTCATGATTTTGGTAAGAAAGTTTATAAAGCACCACCATTAGGATCATAAATAGCCTTCATTTGATAGGCATTCCTTTCTAGCTAAGTAATTGTACTTTATTACTGCTTTCTATGAGATAGTTTTCTGACAACAAAAGCTTCATGATTCTAACCACTTTCTGTAATCTTCTCACTTACCTTCATTTAAAAA
>PVKA01026917.1:0-14895 GCA_004027165.1 Ctenomys sociabilis
ATACATGATATTATATTTACAGGTTTTTTTATAGCTGAATTATATCAAAGATTCAATAATTATTTACCTAGTGGATGACCATAGCACTAAAAGCCGACATAATATCCTGTCCAACCACCATTAGTGCAGATCTTGCCTCTCATAGAATTATGTAGAAGCACAGCGTTATCTATCCCAACTGTACTGTCTATACACACACGTCGTGATTTTTTCTTTCTACAACCCTTCCTTTGTCTACACCTGTCAAAAGTGGGCGGTGCTACTGCTAATTTTAATAGAAAGTATTTCTGTAGTGATGCTTTATAAAGTCACAGCAAATACCAAATATATGAATACCAAACAGGAATCTAAAGATAGTTAACTTTTAGTAAGTGTCTGAGCAAACTTTCATCAACTGATAGAGACATCATTTTTATTTGTTCTTAAGTTTAAAAACACCTTGTTTTAGCGTACATGCCTAACTCAGAAACAGTCAAGTACAGACAATAGATCTATACTACCATTTGCTTGAAAATAAGATAAACCAAATATAGGAATTTAGTAACTTCAACGAGTGTAAATATTCCATATCATAAATATGATCTGAGGATAATAAGAAAAATGGATAAAGGGAATTTAGAGGGAAGGTGGTGGGAAGAGTAAGGGGACTAAAATGGAAATAAGATATGCTACATATATCTACCTACTCGCCAAAGTAAACATAAACGCCCTTTACCTCAAGCATGCACTAATGAAAAATCACAAAGCACTGCTATCAGGGAATGCTGAGACTATGACTGACGCTGGGAGTGGTAATGCACACCTGTAATCCCAGCACTTGGGAGGGAGGCTGAAAACAGGAGGATCAAGATGAGTCTGACCTGTGTAGTGAGGCCCTGTATTAAATACATAAAAAATTAAAATTAAAATCCTATATATGAAAATAGATACAAATCTAAAAAAAATCACAACTCATAGTTTTCAACATATTAAAAATCAAACAAGTTAACTTTGTTATTTTTCTCTCATTGCTGTGAAAAAATACTTGGCTTCCAAATTAAAAAAGAAAACATTTTTTTATCTTAGAATTTGTAAAAGTTTCAGTCTGTAATCAGTTGGCTCTAAGGCAGGGTGGCATGGCAGAGGGGCAACGATTGAAGGCAGCAAGAAGACAGGAAAAGCAGCAAGAGCAAAAGGGATGAAGAGGCTTTTTTCTCCTATGTACTGTAAGCAGGCTGCCAGCCCTGAGGGTGGGTACATAAAGCCCTTACCCTATCTCCATGGCTTCTTCTTATACAGAAAATCAGATATTTACAAAGTAAGGACCCTGGCCCCCTGCTGCCTAGCTTAGCTAAGCTTCTCACTTCTCAACTTCACACAATTTATCAATCATTACAATCAACTCCTTAACAATTTGGCAGCCAGAAAAATTTCTTTAAACTGGATTCCAGATATGAAGGCATGCTGATTCTTAATATTTCACAACTTGAACATTATAACACAAGTTAAGCAATCCTTAAGAATCAGTATCATGTCTGTTAAATTGTATTATATTAAATCCATCTCATTCAGCTCTGTCCTACCCCTAGACTCATGCACATCCCTTGTTATGCAAGAGGCATTTAGTCCATTTGCAAAAGTTGCTAAAGTCCCACCAGTTCCAGTATTGCTGAAAAGTCCAAGTTCCAAGTCACTCCTGAGATGTAAGGAAAACTCTTAGTTCTAAGTCTCTCTAAAAATGAAAAGTTAAACACTTTTCACATTCAAGGGCAGAAGACAAACATTTCAATTCCAAAAGTTACAAACAGGGAAGTACAAAGGACTTGGACAAAGTAGGTACAAAACCCAGTAGTTTCATGTGTACCAGCTGTAGTGGTCTATGCCAAACTGTGAGCTCCAAAGTATTTGTGTGTTTCTACCCCTTCAAGACTTTCCGTGATTATAGCTTCCAAAGTTTCTTTCCTGGGTTAGCATTGCTGCCTCCTTCTAGTTTCCATAGATGATCCACATTCCTGGCTTTTGCAAACTTCTGGAGTTTTCACCATATCTTGGGCTTCACACATTGCCCTCTCAGGAGTCACACTTCCTGGCCTCCCATCTTCTGAAGTCAGAGTAGAAGACTTCTTATCCCCTGTATTTTCAATTAGTTTTGCATTGTGCATACACCTAAAACCAGCACCATGTGCACGATGCCAGTGTGTACAGCCAGTTGGAGCAATGCTGGACTTATCGCACTCTTTAGTTGTAGGGGTTGAGAGCCTGAATGACTCAGTACAGTGCATCCAGTTCTGTGGAACAAATTTTCTGTGGTGTTAACATGTTGCTCTTTGGATTTCTTCTCAAAGCAAAGTCTTTCATTTCTGCAATTTGGAAGCTGAAAAGTGTGGCAATTTAATGCTATTAGTGATACCCTCAGGTCATCTCTTTTCTACTCTGTTCCTTCTCAGAAATCAATATCTTTTTTGCTCTTCATAGTTTTACTTTAGCTTTCATTCTAGCCAAATTTGCAATGTTTTAAAGCTTCCTGCTGCTCTCAATTCTCAATATAAATCTAGCTAAAAGCCCTCAACAATAGCCATGCCACTGCCTCAACAGTCAACTGCTGTCAAATTCCTTCTGCCAGATTATTCTGCCATTGTTAGTCTCAGGCCAAGCCCCTAAATGCAAGTAAACGCAGACACACTTTCTTCCAAACCATAACATACATTTGGAGTCCAACAACCAATGCAGTCTTCTTTCCAGCAGAAACCTCTGAAGTCTGGTTTTCACTGGTTTTCTGATCTTCTGAGCTATGTCCAGAATCTCCCATAGAGAACAGCCCAATGTGTTCTAGATCTACTCTTTGAAGTAATACCTTTAAATCTTTTCAAACTCTACCCGAAGACCCTTGAATCACAGGATCAGGTAGCCTCACAGCAACAACTCTACCTCTCTGATACTTAATTCTGTCTTGATTAATTTTTTCTTCGCTGAGACAAAATAACTGATACCCACCATTTAGAAATGATGGGTTTCTCTAGCTTATGGTTTGTAGAGGTTTCACTCTATAATCACCTGGTTCCAAGGAAGGGTGGCATGGCAGAAGGACAATAATTTTAGGCAGCAGAAGACAATAAAAGCAGCAAGAACAAAGGGGGAGTTCTTTATCACCTTTATATTGTAAGCAGGATATCTGCCCCTAGGACAGGTGCATGAAGCATTCCTCCCCACCTCCCTGCCCTCCTTTTGTATAAGATGAGGACATTTGCAAAGTGAGGCCACTGACCCTTGCTGAGTTGCTTGGTTAAGCTTCTAAACTTCTGAAATTAATACAATGTATCTTCCATTACAGGAACTTCAAAAAAGAGAAGAATATTGCACAGATATCAATGTCATCTTTGAGATCTGTATTTAAAATAGGAAATTTGACAGTAAAAAAAATGTCCACAAAAGTGTGACAGACATTGCTCACAAACTACAAAAAAATACACTTCTCTCAACAATGTGAAAACAACATTACTGCTTTCTTCAAACTCATCCGGAAGCCTGCCTGCTGGGGCAGCTGCATATTGAGCTCCACAGGTAGATGACTACAAAGGGCCATGTGTGTTCTCTTGGGGTTCCAGTAAACATAGCCTTTACCATGTAGATGCCACTGTGGAATATTTTGTTTTTTCTTTTTTTGGCAGAACCGGGGCTTGAACTCATGCCCTTGCGCTTGCCAGGGAAGTGCTTATTCCACTGAGCCATCTCCCCGGCCCCCGCCACTGTGGAATATTATGAAATTTCTTAGCAAAGAAATTTAAATTTCATATATGGATGTTGCAGTTGTTATTGTTAGTTTCTCTACCATCGGATATCTAAATTGTCTTCAATATTCATACGTAACATTTATGTCTCTATATTTTGTGCTGATTAAAATTCTTTTTAAAGTAGAAACTTAGAAGATAGAGAGGAAAGGAAGGAGAAGCAACACTTTTCTTTAAATGTCACCCATTTAGTTTTGGGATCCAAGGAATACAATCTTATTTATCAAAGAAAAATAACTACACCTGCTCCAAGACGCTGAAGCTGAAGTGTGACCTGATTTTTAGCATTCGCTTGTCTCTCTGATTCCATCAGAGGTGTTTCCTTTTTATCTCTTCCATCCCTTTCACCACCACACTAGTTTTGCTCTCACTCACAACACACGGCATCACACTGGTTACTCCCCGCGCAACGTAGATTTACTAGTGTGGTCAAACTCAGTGCAAGGTTGCCCGCACCTTGCAAGTTTCAGCTGAATCACAGACTTTGCAGTACTGCCCATGTCTCTGTACGTCATCATCATAAATTGCTTTATCCCCACTCAGGCAGATAATCCATAAACATCACTGATGGAAAAAACAAAAAAGAGCTTTAAATCAAATGTTCAGCACAGTATAAAAAAACAGCATGAACAGCAGGCTGCTATTTTCATAAAGTAGATAAAACTATCCACATGGCAATTAAGAGAGTAAATAAAACTTGATTTATTTCATGACTTGATCCTTTTTCCCCACAACTTTTGACATTTTGAGATACCACTATGTATCTTAAGGAATTCTCCTCATTTCTTTCTCTGTCATATTAGTAACAAGAATGTCTACCACTGTGAGATTTAACTCCACTAAATTATATTAAGCATCTATGGTTTTATATCTGATACTCTTTTCCAAGACCTGAGAACCAAGACCTATTCGCTCTCCAGTCACCTTACTTTATTTGTGGTTATGTGCTGCAAAATTGGAATTCCCTCAATAGGCAAAATAACTTTAAAAGGCCACCCAATTTCATCTCCTTATACTTTCCTTCCTTGTACAGGCTTCTGTTGGTAACAAAATTCGTCTTGGGCTAGGGAGATAGCTCAGTGGTCTAAGTGCCTATTGGGAAAGCACAAGGGCCCAAGTTCGATCCCCAGTACCGAATGCCCTGCTGGCCACCAAAACTGGCAGGTCCGTAGTCCCAGCACTGGGGAGGCTGAGACAGGAGGCTCACTATACGTCTGATCTGTGTAGTGAACCTAGTAAATAAAGAAAATAAGTGAAAACAAATTTTGAACAGATGGTCTCCTCCTCTTAGCCTCAGCTCTATAAAGACTACTGCAAACCAGGAGACTCAGAACACTTTTGTCCAGTAACTTCATTACAAATTCAGTAATGTCAATTAAAGGCAATTTATGTTTAGAGCTTAATCATAATAGTATTTCAAATATATATTCAAAAACTTTGCCTCCATCATGCTATATAATGACTACTTAAGCATTCTAGTAAATAGTAATTGTGTGCATTATTTTCTTTTCTATTGATTCCTGTATTATTAAGCTGAGAATGATATTAACATTTACCTGTTTTTATCATGTATGGAAGATGACTGCAAATAGAAGTAGTGTAAATTTCTCATTTAAATTCATAATTTAGACAATTACTGTATAAATTTCTGTAGATCTTTGTAGAAACATGGTAGCACTGTTTTTCCTTATTATTTGCAAGAATGTTCTTATAGCAAGATTCACTGAAGAAGGGATGGTGAGTCATTCTAGAACAGATGCCCTTAATGTGTCAGGAAATTAGAGAACATCTCTGTCTATGGCACACTGTTTTATATACAGTTTCCTAATATCAGGATTCCATTCTTGGAGTATATTTTATGCCATGTATCGACATCACCTGACTCTTATCACATAGAACCATAAACAGTGGACTCAAGGTCCCAAAATAAGGGTGTAATCCTGACTACTGGTCTTGGTCCAGACTCCAAGGTCTGTGTTACTGTGACCTGATTCCCTTGTTTTCTGTTAATATCAATAAAAATTGAAAATGATAGGTGATTTTCCAAATCTGATATGCACACAGCTAGCAAGCCTTGCTAAATAATGATTTGTGAACTACTTTATGTAATAGCTTTACTTCCTGTTTCCACCAGCATTACAACTTAAACCTACAACTACTGGCTACCTACCATTGTACAGAGACAGCTAACTTCATTAAATTTTGATTTCCTCTTGTACAAGTTATACAATTCCAAACTCCTGAGCTTATTTTTTTCTCACATTTGTGTATTTGGTACAGGGTCTCACTACGCAGCCTGGACTCACAATGATCCATCTGTTTTCAGTCTCCCCAGAGCTGGGACTATAGGCATGTGCCACCACGCCTGGTCTAGATTGCTGGCTCAGTGCTCCCCAGTGTTGGGGCCAGTGTGACATGTGAGACCTGAGGTTGAACCCTGGTCCTTGTGCTTGCCAAAGCAGGTTCTTACTCCACTGAGCCATTTCGCCAGCCTTCTCCTGAGCTTTTATGTGAACTAAGCATAAAAACTGAAGTTCTAGGAAAAATTGAGTGATGGCTGTCAGTGAGTCACTGGTTTCTCATTACTTCTACGAGTCATTCTGTGTCACAGCAATCATACCATGATCTACAAGGTGGTAGTCTTTGACAGAACATTGTAGCATCTTCTTTATGTCCTTAGTTACTTATTTGTATCATTAATGTGTTTATTATTTAATAATAAGCTTTCGTGTGTTTCTTATGTCTTCATTGAGATCATTAATCCTTAGAGCAGAGTCAAAACCACTACTAGAATCTGCATCATATTTTTATACAAAATGGCTAACAACATTGAATCCATATTGCTTTCCTCTGATAAGTGTACTCTAAAATTCCAGTTTGAAAAACCCAAATATGTAATTATCATAGTATAAGAAGCAGACAGAATATCCTGTCCAAACACTATTAGTGGAAATCTTTCTTCTCATAGAATTATGTGAAAAGAGCCGCATATTTATCCTAACTGTTCTGTATATACAAATACAGAATGGTCCTTCCTTTGTATCCCTATTTTTTTGTTTAGTCCTGTCAGAGATGGGTATTCTATTGGCATTCAATTATTATAGGTGTTTGAATTCAGCGACACAATCCAACACAGTCCTGCAGTCCACTATAGTAGTGTGTTATCCACAGAAGTTGTTGACTAGAGCTATTTACAGCTCAGCATATTATTATGGCTTTACTTTATGTACTTCAGTTTTATACTTTTCTGCTGGATGGTTAAGACCAAGATAAAGCAAACTTTTGTATCTGATGAGGTCAGTCAAGTCCCCTCAGGTTTTATCTTGAAACCCTGTACTGCAGTTTGTAGACCCTTTGTCAGTGTCAGCCATGTGGATGAGTCAAGGCCATTGCTTGACCAACTTGCTCTCTGTGAAAACAATGTAAAAAGTATTAATTATTGAAACTGTCCTATAAATCAGCTTTTTTTAAAAAAATAGGTATACAGCTACATTCTCTTAATTCAATAAATAGAGGGATCTGCTCTAATAGTGTTTGTGAATAGAATATCATGTCTGCATCTTGTACAACAAATAACCACTAAGAAAACAACATGCAATGTATTAATGATTGAATTTGTTCTATTAATTTCATTTGAAACAGTCTCATTACTATTTGTCATTCAATAAAATTATGGGAAAAAAAACCTGAATATGCAAGCTTGGCAGATAGCTCAGTGGTCTAAGCACTTGTCAGGCAAGCACAAGAAACTTGGTTTCAATTCCCACTACTGCACACTGTGTTGGCTCTGGAACCCCAGGGCACCCCTTGCCCACTCCAGCACTCGGTGTGGTGATGCACACCTGTAATCACAGCACAGGGGAGGCTGAGACAGGAAGACCACTATGAATCCAAACTGCATAGTGAGATTCTATATCAAAGAAACAATAAAACAACCAAAGAAACAAACTAAAAATAACAAAAACTGAATACATGGGGGCACTGAATAAATATTTCTGATACACATGTGTTAAATTGTGTCATAGTTCATTTTGGATAATTATTTTTTTCTACTTCTTTGCATTGTTTCAGAAAAATGTTTATTTTGGTAAATTGAGAAAAAAAGTTGGCTTTTCATAGAAAAACATTCACCAAATAAGTGTTTTTCCAGTATATACCATATGAAAGATGTCTACAAATTTCAGCACCTTTCACTGGTACATATAGATTTTCATAAACACAGTACCAGATCAGGATGCTGGTAGAAATGAGCATAAGAGAATTTGTTATGCTACAATGTAGACACCATCAACAAAATTACAACAAAGTGGCCTTTCTGGAACCTGTACAAGTTTTTGTCTAATTACATCTGCTTTCATCTATCTGAATCTTAGCTTTTTAGTTAAGGTCTTTATGTTTACTACTAATAACAGTAATTTTAAAATTTAACAGCATTCATGCCTATGATATAAATATAAACAAATTTTGGATTGAGATAATTGGAGATTTTTTAAGTTATGCCAAAAAATACTGAACATAGAGTAAAAAGTTGCTTGTCTTGTGGAGTTGTTGTTCCAATAGTGTTCATATTACTACACTGGGTTAACAGATTGTGGAAATACAGCTTAAGCAAGCCTTAAATAGAAATATCTTAGATTAGCCTATCAACTCCAAATGAGTCAGTAAGAAATGGCTTAAGGGTCTGGGATATAATTTAGTGTGCTACAGTGTCTGCCTAGCAAGTATGGAGTCCTGAGTTCAACAGGAACTTTTTGTTTTAACAAACAAAAAGCAAAACAAAACCAAAAAATCCAGAATTTAATTATTTCAAACTTTCCATGCAGGTCATTTTAAACTGTTTTCTTCAACCTTGAAAATAGGTTTACACTGAAATTAAATGTTCCAGCACCAGCCAAATAGCTCAATGGACTAAAGTGCCTGTTTAGGCAGAGCACAGGGGCCAGAGTTGTATCCCTGGTGTCCTATGCTGGCCCCGCCCCTGGGACACACTGAGATGATGATTGAGACTGGGTATAGTGGTGAGTCCCTTAATCCCAGCCCTTGGGAGGCTGAAAACAGGAGAATCACTAGAAATCCAATCTACACAGTGAGACCCTGTACATCGTATAGACCCTATCCTAAAATTCGTAAAAAAATACAAAAATTAAACTTTTATTCTAGAGGACATAAAAAAACTGAAACATCTGCACCTTTATTTGAACAAAGAATGAATTATATCCTCAATACAATTGGACTATAAGTAGAATACAGAATTTTAAGTGATTATTTTTAAATCACAAAACAATTTGATAGAGAGCTTCTGCATTTATAAAATAATTTTAACTATAATCACAAATATTCAATTTAATGTGGCATATTACATAACATACTATTCAGTTACAACTAAATATTAACATAAGCATTATGTTACAAGCTAAAGTATGTATAAAATCATAGCAGAATATATGATTATTTATGTGTTTTACTTCCCTATCATGAACATAATTATAATACTTTTGAAATAATTAAGACAAATATTAAAACTGTTTAAAATATACAGTTAATTATCATAGGATTGGGCTGGGGAGGTAGCTCAATAGAATAAATGCTTTCAAGGTCTTGAGTTCATTCCCCAGTTCTGCAAAAAGATAAATTATCATAGAATTTCTCTCATGTAATATGTATGTCATATTATACATATATCCAAGAAAACAGTATTTTATTGTTTCCACAGATGGTGTTACCAATTCAGGGGAGATTCTAGAGGATATTGAACATTCCAGAAACCCACTGCACTGCTGCCCCATAGAGAGAAATGCAAAACGCGTGTGTAGCAATCTCAATAGCCAAGGCTGTCCAGGCACCAGTTCCCAGGGCTCATAGATGTCCGGATGCTGCCGGCTGTCACTTTGAGCACCTCTCACAGCTGTGAAGGCCACACATGCTTGTATTAATCTCACGATGTCTCCAAACATTCAGTATTAAAATATTCATGCAATTGTTTTCCTAATCTGTGTACACATTTTTCAGAGGACTCTATATTATGTTGTTCTCTGCTCTCTTTTATATATCACTTGTTTGCAAGTGTTAAATAGTGCTAGTGCTTTTGCAAATACGCCCTAAGCCAGCTGACAGTTCTCGTGTGTCACTATCATGCTTTGATGTGCCTTGGTATCTAGGTTCTTATATAACAAAGAAAATGTGCAGTTTTTGAGAAAATACATCACAATTAATTGGGAAATGTGCAACAGATGGTGGAGCTTATAATCATTCTATCAGACTAATAGTGTACTGTCTGCATTTTGGAATTTGCTTTTCCCAAAAGAAGGTGTTGGGCTGGAGCCATATTGACAGCTGGTGAGTTCTTAAGGCAGTTAGTTTGATATACCTCATCTATTAAATCCTGTACATTTTCCAAATAACAGATGACAAGTGCAATGGACCACCTGGGAAAAGGCAATTTCAATAGAAAGTGAAAGAATTGATTTTTTTCTTTTAATGATTGTCAAGTTGCTGATTATTCTTATGTTTTGGATAACATTATTAAAAACAACCATACTTTTGTTTTTCAAAATACATACATTTTAACATAGATAATCTATGTAAGAGCTAGCAAGTGCCTTACCTGTCATGACAGTAAAATTTGTAAGCATTCTTTGTAAAGTACCAGTTCATAGGAGCTTTTACAGATGCTACATTAAAATATCAATTAGATGACAAATGTGTCCAATATAAACATAAAATGTATCACTCTGGCAGCTTATAACACTTTGCATAGATTCTAATAATAATTGAAGAAAGTAAAGCTAGGTGTTCATAACATCATTTTAATATGCCATCCTATTAAGTAAATACTTTAGGAAATTTATTTCATTATAATAAGAGAAGAGAAAATATATAGCACAAGGGAGTGACAGACTATAATTAAATATACTCAAATAATAGAGTATAAAGCAGACATTCAAAAACATAGTTTTATTAAACTGTACATTTATTTTTTAATAGTTTCACTGAGAAGCAAATAGCAAGGAGACAGTTTCAAAACAGATTAGTAGGACAGTTTCAATGATTAATACATTTTATACTGTTGTCTTCTTAGTGGTTATTCACAGTATAAGATGCAGACATGATATCCTTTCCAAACACTATTAGTACAAATCTTTCTCTTCAGAAGAGTCACATGGAGAGAAAACATTCTCTCAGGCTTTCACAGAGAGCAAATTGGTCAAGCAATCACCATGACTCATCCACATGGCTGACACTGACAAGGGAACTACAAACTGTGTACAGGGCTTCAAGGTAAATCCTTAGGGGACTTGACTGACCTTGTCAGATACAGAAGATACATTTCTTGTTATACAGGTCTTGCTTTATCTTGGTTTTAACCATCCAGCAGAAAAGTATAAAAACAAGGTATAAAAAGTAAAGCCATAATAATATGCTGAGCTGTAAAAGGCTCAAGTCAACAACTTCTGACATTACCAGTCTTGTGGAAAACCCATTGCTATTATGGTCTACTGTACTATATTGGAAAAAAACATAGTTTTGATCTGGATCTATCCTTAAGTACACATATCTCTCTAAGAATTCACCATATGACTGAAAAGTCCTCAAAATTTCCCAAAAAATTAAAAACACCCCCCCACAGCAATATATGTGTGTTGATGTTTTAGCAGTACAATTTGTAATAGCTAAAATCTTGGAAGCAACCCAAATACCTATCAGCTGAGAAATAGGTTAAAAAGAAAAGGTATTTCACACAATAGAATACTACTCAACCATGAAGCACAAACTTGAGATTTATATAGGCACATGCATGCAACGCGAAGCCATACTCATAAGTGAAATCAGTCAGATTCACACATGTAAACATCATATTCTCTCCTTGGTGTGAGAAATTACATCACTACATAAGGTCTAAAGTGTAAAATAATGTGAAATGGGAAGAAATACCTCAAAAGGAAATGGAACTTGGATGGGAGAATGGAAAAAGCATGGGAAAAATGTACATAATGCAAATTAGTTATACCGTTAGTGTCTCTTAGTTCACAGAATATAAAGATTTGTGCTAATAATAATTGGAGAATATCTTATGCTTATATCTTGTATTCTCAGTAATTATGTTAAAGATAACAATGTGAAATGTGTTAAGTATTATTGTTTTCCTATATCTTGTTATGAAATTTTGTTTTACCTTTTTTCCAAAAAATAAGTAATAAAAAGTAATTCAAAAATATTTTAGAAGAAGCAATAAAAATTGTTTGTAATATAGTAGTATTATTTCTTCATAAATGTTTAAAAAGCAGGCAAAATATATTTTATCTTATACTACAATAATTAACATTGTACACACATTAAATTTGTAGAAGCCTTCAAAATGTAACAGTTTATACTCACATCACATGGTCATTTTCAGTAGTTCAAAATACTTGAAATATGTTTTAAAATGAGTAAACAATAACAGTATTATAGAAACAGGTAAATGTACAATTAATCTTTATACATTGAAGATCTAGCTAGACAAAAACTTTCAAGCCTCAGCTTAGTTATGATTGGGCCGACCAAATAGCTCAGTGCATTAAATCAGTTCCTTAGGTAGACCCAGCGTCTGGAGTTTGACCCCTGGTGTGTCATTCCAGCCCTGACCCTGGAGGCACAGAGAAGGCAATTGAGAGTGGCCTGGTAGCGCATGCCTGGAATCCCAGCTCTTTGGGAGGCTAAACACAGGCAGATCACTATGAGTATAATCTACATAGTGAAACCCTGTAGACCCTTACTAAAAAATTAAAAATAATAAAAGGAAACTGATGAAAATTCTTAGTATAATCCCTTCAGCTTAGTTATAAGTGCTCAGAGGTTTAATAACTTGAATCATAGGAAACCTACAAGAGAATGTTAATAAAAATTTATTTATGAACTTTATATACATTTTAATAAAAAAGTAAATGTCACAGGCCTGATGTATTATGTATTTCCATTTTCTTTTCTTTCTTCCTTTTTCCCTGTATCTCTATTTCTTTTTTTTTCTTTCTTTCCTTCTTTCTTCCCTCCCATGCTCCTTCCTTCTTTCTCTTCTTCCTTCCTTTCTTCTTTCCTCCCTCCCTCCTTTCTCTGTCCCTTTTCTTTTTTCTTTGTACTGTGGAATGAACACTGAGATCTCTGCACTGAGCATGTCTATAGTTAATTGTTTAATTTTACTTTTTAACTTTTGTGACAGGGCATCATTCATTATAGTTTTCAGCCTAGGTTGAATTTACTATGTTCCTACCTTAACCTCCTAGGGGGCTATGATTAGGGTTTTGCTCCACCAGAACCACCTTCTTCCCATATTTCAATGAAGTGCACATCATAAAATGTAAACAAAAGCCCAGATGGATTATAGAGTCTTTAGTCTTTTCCTCTAAGCAATTTCTTCAACACTGAAAATTCCATTTAAATATAAAAGCAAAATGTCATATGGAGAATATTTATGTTCATATCTTGTACTCTGAGTAACTTCTTTAAAGATAATACTTTGCAATATGTTAATTACATTGTTCTCTTATTTTGTTATGAAATTTTGTTTTTTCATAAAATAACAATAATAAATTTTAAACAATGTCAAAAGCAAGGATAATCAAATTAGTAATGTAGTACAAATTAATGTTGTTTAATGCAGTTTGAATTTGCAACTATTTTCTTCATGTTTAAAACAAAATTAATTTTAAGTAACATCTCACACTATATAATGCAACATATGATATATGCCATAGATTTAAATAAATCTGTATTAAATTCAATTCCTATTATAATAAAATATGTAATCTCTTTTGAATTACAAAAATGATGAGTTCAAAATAATTATACCAGGTATGCAATAAAGAGTAAAATTATGAGAACAGCAAAATAAGCAAATATGTGACTCTATGTCTGTATCATCAATCACAACTCCAAGAGCTGCTCTGCAACTGCATGTGGCTTTGGGGGGACATCTAGACATAAACTGTAAAGATTACATTTTAACAGGTCAGTGGACAAGAAAAGTCTTCCCTGGACATGGTGATTCCACCCCAGTAATCTCCATACTTTGGGAGGTCACAGCAGGAGGAGGGAACATATGACCCTTGTCTGGTGACACTGGCTTCATAAGAAAATGTTTCAAAATAAAATAAATGTAATTAAAACGACTTGGAGGTGTAGCTCAACGTCTAGAGTCAGCCCTCAATACCACTGTAATAAACATTACAGATGCACGCTACCCATGGCACACATGAATCCTGAATACTCATCAAGCAAATAAGGCAGGCCGAGATGAGAGTCCACAGACTTACTGTACCTCTCATATAAAATGACCAGAGTAAGCAAGTCCATAGCAAAAGGAAAGAGGCCCGTGTCTGCCTGCGCCTTGGGCAGCAGGAAGCCAGCGTGCCTGTTGATAGCTACAGAGCTTATTCTCTGATTGATGGAATAGTGGTGGGTTCAGATGGTGCTGAAAGTGTCCAACTTTGTGATGAAAATGTTTGAAAATCAATGAACTGTATACGTTGTTTAAACTTATGTGTGTAAGTTCTACCTCAGTGGAAACATACATGGTGTAAACACAGTAATTAAAGGTGAAGAGCGTAAGTGAGACCTGTTTGCTGACCTCCAGCTTCAGCTCCCTGCAAACTGAGGCCAGAGACCCTGGAGTCCCCAGTCAGACCCAGGCATGAACAATGCAGTGAGATTCAGTCTTTTTGTCAAGAGGACTGTCATATTAGGTGAAAACCATTCAAACTATGCACCCTCCATAAGAAACCAGTAAAGTAATATATTTAAATTAAAAACACTGTGCAAATTTCACTCAAAATGTATCAACTGTGTTAATAATAAATAGATTTCAGAAAAATGAATACTCTTGGGGATAAAGACAATCACTAAGAATTATAAAAAGATTCAATTACAAAAAGAATTCATGAAGAAAGCTGGAAATTTAGATGTATATAGACATAAAACATTTATTGTTACTTGTTTCTTTCTAGCACACAAAATCCTCTGTTGGTATTATTTATTAAATTACCACAAACAATACAGTATATAGTTTTGGATTTTGTTTAGTCTGTTGGGAAATATTTAAAGGTTGGAAACATTGTACAAACCCATGAAAACAACATTAAAGTTTCCTATTTTT